>JARACY010006573.1:0-16299 GCA_029255725.1 Scrobipalpa atriplicella
TTTTAGTTTTGGAGGAAAATAGGTACATAAAATCACGCCTGTATCCCTATGGGGTAGGCAGAGCAAAAATGACCTAAACAAAGGTCGTTCCGCCACGTCTGATAAGTTTTGAGGGTTATTACAGATGATTATGTATATTGCTATAGTGACGGGTTGTCAGCCCATCGCCTAAATTGCAATACATTTCGTCTTCTTCGAGTCAATAGTCCAAATAGTTTTATATAAATACCTACATAATTTAATAGATTATCCTATATCGTCTCTTGCCAGTATTTGGCGACGGCAATACACTGAAACCCTCGAATCCCTTAGCTGGTTTTTACAGCATGCCCGGGAGAAGATGCAGCTGGCACATTCTATGTTTTTCTATCACTCCCAGTCGAGCATGGAAGTTTAAAAAAGAAGAAAATGTATTAGACTTAAAATTGTTTTTGAAGTAATAATTCACCATCATCACAGAACTTCTATACATTACGTAAAAGTTGTACGTAGTATTAATATAGTTACTCTGTGGTAAAAGCAAGTGAAAGAGTAAAAGCATTTTTTTTCTAGCTTGTTTTGTCCCAAAGTGATAATAATATCATTATTTTTTACAGCGCCATCTGTTGTCTGGTAGATATACTATTTTGAAACCCCATAAATCTGTTTACAGCGCCGCCTGTTATCGAGTAGAAGTACTACTTAATAATATTTTTTTCCACAAATAGTGCTACTGAATACTTGGTAACCATACCTTTAGAGCCGAAGCACTGGTTATGTTTATGCCAGCCCATCATTTCTCCGTCGAGTATGACGCTGTTGACGCTCGGGCTAAAGCAGTCCTTCAGCAGGGGCGTCAAGAGACCAGAGTCGTATGTCTTGCCGTAGTTATCAGAGTACGTGTAGCCTTTACGAGAGAAATATTCGTAGATACCGTTTTCCATGTGCATCTAGATACAAAAAAAGAAAAGGAACGAATGTATCGTGCAACTAATAAACTTGTATCTATTTCGTACAAAATTATTCATTCATTTAATTTCTATAGACATGAAGTGGATAGATATCATTTTTATTATTTCTTTGTTTTAATGGTTCGTTTCCTTCAGAAACATTTTCAGTTACTAGTATTAGACAAGAGCCCTGCTCAAGAAGAAGAAGTATTATACTACATATCGGGTATTTAAGGGGCTACCCTGGGCCAAGTGGCGCCCTCATCAGTCAAAAAATCCTAATTCATTGAAAACACAATTAATCGAAAATCCGGTAGATCAGATTGAAGTAAAGGCAAAGAAGATAATTTAGAACCTCATAAAATTGAAATTCATAGTTCGTGGTAGTAACAGAAAGAAAATTTGCGAAAAACTGCCACTTTTAGCACTTTTGGTATCTGTAACTGCTGTAAACACTGAATCATGAATTTATAGTGCTTAAACTATACTTCAGTACCTATACTTTAATCTGATCTACCGGATTTTCGATTAATAGCGTTTTCAGTGAGTATTGATATTTTTACTGATGAGGGCGCTGGCGGCACCGGGGATCCCCTTATAGACGAGCAGCAAGGTGCGCCGTGTGCAAGTGTAACACTTAGTAGAAAACAGCCGCGGGAGGTCGCACGGTGTCGCGACTGTCCCAGCAGCTATGGCTGATCGCGTATGGTGATCACGACAGCACGCGGCGCACGTTGCCACTCTTCTGTAACGCTAACGACCCTTAGTAGGTACCTGGAAGCGCTCGCCATCAAACTTGACCTCTATCTGGTATCGGCGGTTGTTTGGCAGCTCCTTGACGCGCGTCACGTCCAGCCGCTCGGACAGCATCGGGCTCACCGGAAACATCAGCCGCACGCCCAGCTCCAGCGGACGAGTGTCGCCCTCTTCCAGCTCTTCACATACCTACAGTGGTAAGGTAACAATAATTTAATGAATTATAATTTTTACCTAAAGGACAAAAGGAGCTACAACTTGCACCCTAAACCCTAAGCCTTAAACCTAAACCCTAGCATTGGCTTTCTACCACTATTCCACCGCCTTTATTTTGTTTCACTCGAAAAGGAACAAAAACAACCTACCTCAAAACCAACCTACAATTTAACACAGACCGTCCATACTTTGCCGACTTTATTCTCTCAGTTCTATCATTATACTTTATACCATTTTTAATTTCATTAGGAAAGGAAGAAAAACACCTACAATTTAATACAGACCGTCCATACTTTGCCCTGTCTTCTCAGTTCTTTCATTCATTACCTATACTTTACGCTATAATACATGAAAATAAATTAACACTTTAGGTGTCAAAATTTCCAAAATATTGATACTTTACGCTATTCTTACAAGAGAATGTACAAACACCTACAATTTTAGGCACTTCATCTTCTCATTTCAAACCTACAACTTATGACAGCATGTTCCTATTTTTACCTTTACTTTACTTACAAAGAAAGAATCTAATCCACCTACAATTTAACAGAGACTGTCCATATCTTGCCCTGTATTTGTTCTGTTTAATCTTTTGCAATTTGAAAACCGAATCATATCAAGCTTAGATTAATTGTTACTTACAACTTAAGACAGCCTGTTCTCTCTTTAGTGGCCTTACCTTTGAAAGATTGCCACAGTTTTCATACAGACTGGGCGCGTCTGGATGAAAACCGGCCAGCCTTCGGTTTATACCCATGCCTAATTTAAGGTCTTTGAGGATTATCCTTAGCAACCATTTTATTTGTAAGGCATTTAAATTGTTCAATGCATAGCTGAATGCTTCGTCTCGCACAGCTAAAACGAAACGAAGATAATATAATTTATAGGCTGTCTGCAGAATTGAAGGATAAAGAGTTAAAATATCATATTTTCCGGTATTTGTCATATTATTTAATAAATAAGATATAAAATACTAACGTCCTTTATTCCCAACTTCAGCTGTTGCGATCTTATCGAGAATATCATTAATGTCTTTTATTGTAAGAGAACTGGATTTCGTGGCGGCTCTTTGCTTAAGCACATAGAATGCGACACCCGCGAAATCATTGTCTTGTGAGTTTTGAACAGAGCGGTACTTTAGCAGTTTCTCTGCATCTTTCGAAGTTTTGCTTAGTGAAAGTGCTTTTACTAACAACTTTCCCAATGTATCTTCTTTAATATTGTATGCAGGTCTTTCTCTTTCTTTCTCTGGCAGCAAGAGTCTTAGAATAGGGAAGAAACTAGAATTCTGAAAGAAGGTAATTCAAATATGTAGATAATGGTAATGGTCATTTAATTAGGAAAAAATAAGAAAAAAATCTACATATACCTTTTTGCCAGTTATCTTAGCTACATTTATTCGGAAATCGTTCACAAAATTGATAAGTACTTTGTTTTGGTCCTGTTTTTTCGATTTCTTTTGTATACTCTCTAGAACAGCACAAAAGTCTGAGAACAGGACTGTGTTTGCAGGTACAACCTCTACAGACATTATGAGCCAGTTTTGTAGGTTCTGAAAATGATATAAAAAAGGTGGTTAAATTAAAGAAATATTACATTATTCTTATGTATTTTATTCAAATAACAAGGTATTTCATCATGTAATGTCGAGCCATGTGTGGGGAGTGGTCTTTATACAATAAATACAAATTGAAAGCAGTTTCTTTAGTGAGGTCCATGACTCCATGCTGTGGACATTCTACAATGGGACCACACTTCAAGGCCCTTTCATAATACTCAATGGCCAAATTGTTGATACTGAGCATATGGTAAGCTCTTCCAATATTATAATTAGTTTCCTGGTCACATTGCCTCAAGCTTTGGTATTTCAGCAGGTAGCAAACTCCCTGCAGTATGAGATTGTGATGTTTGTCTACAGTTCTTTGAGCAGCCATAACTATCATCACAATCCCAATAAGAAGTGCCGTTAAAGGATCACCAAACTGATTATGATATTCGAGATAATATTTTAAAGCAACAAGATAGCGTCCAGAAATTACAAAACTGTTGCCCAGAAACAAATTTTTTACAACATAATTATCTCCCTTGAAGAGCCTCGTCAAGAACTTTACAAGTGTGATCTCTTCCACATAAAGCATTACTAGGTTCAGTAAATTCCAGGCTCGTGTAGTGGGATACTTCATTATATAATCTCTGATGAGCTTAAATGCATTCTGATAGTCATTGGCTAGAAGACAAGCCTGTAAACAATAGAACTCAATCTGTGATCTATATGTTGCTACTATGTTCTTTGACATCATAGCTCCGAAAGTCAATCTTTGCATTACATGATACTGTTTTCTTCTACAAGCAATTGTAATTAATTCAGTAAAAAAGTCCCATTCTTGGGCTGGGGTTAATTTGAAATTTTCTTCTTCATCAAAATGGATGTCATCATCATTATATGGATTTTCTCCCCGAGTTATCCTGAAGTTGTAAATAAGATCTGGACTGGTCTTTGCTATGAATGCAATTTTTAATTCATCTTGATGCCTGTATTTAAAAAAAGATTTTGAGAGTAAAGCTTCTCCAACTTCTAAGTATTTATCTATTTGATTATATCTTTTCAAGACACCGCACTGTTCATAAAGCAGTTTAGCACTGACAACGAACTTGTAATCTTGTTGTAGAATTTCTAGTGCTTTATCAATGCAGCCATGCTTCTCATAAATTGTGAACAATTTTCTTCTAGCATCTCCATGCTGAGGAGCATGTTTCAGAACTCGGTTGTAGGATTCAATAGCTTCTTCATCTTTGCCTAAATTATACAAACAATCAGCATGCTTTAGCCAGACAGCTCCAAGATCAAAAGTATTATGATTCACTAAGGGTTCCAATAGTTGCATGGCCAAGCTATGCTGCCCCACAGAGGATAGAGCCTCTTCAATGTCCATATAAAGGTCCCCAGCTTTCTCCACATCATTTGCTAAGAAATCTTCCAATAAAGTCTGGACTAAACTGTGAGCTCCTAAATAAATAAAGCATATCAGTAATTTGCTTTTTAAATCTATAGGCATGTCATTAGGAATTGAGCAATTCAAATAATGTGTGTGTTCTTCTATAATCCCATCTGCATTTTTAACGGTTTGTATTTCTGCTTCAATGTCAACACCCAGATTAGCAATAAATACTTCTACACACATTTGATACTGTTTCCGTGACATCAATAATTCTAGATAGATGTTGATATCTTCAAGAGAAAAATGGGAAGAACATTTCTTATATGCCAAAGTCAATACTTCCAGAGCTTTTTCTATTTCGTTGCTGTTGTGGTATAGAGTAGCAGCCATCTTTGCATACTTCATTATAGTTTCCACTTGAGTTGGATCTAAGGAACCAACTATCTTATGATAGCATTTGACGCGTGTAACATTAAGTGTATTTGTTGGATAATGTATACCCTCTAGCTTTTCCAGAAAGTCCAATCTTTTCAAATGAAGAGCCAAATTATGTGGTTCTGCTTTGATAGCCTGTGCATAACATGTCATTTCTTGTTTTATATCTTTCCTTTTGCTGGAAATAGCAGCAAGCCTCAACCATTCATTAGCATCTGGAGGACTAAGGTGTGCAGCTAACAATGAAAATTGGAGAGACTTCTCGTTATCATTTTCATAGATCTGTGCTAATGTTTGATATGGTTCTGGCGCAGTAGGTATTTGTTTTATAATTTCATGACACATTTTTTCTGCAGTATCCTTGTCACCCCTAGCAAACCTCAAGTTAGCTTCTCCCATCAGACCTAAGAGCGCGGGTGATAGATTTATGCGTCTTCTGCGTATTTTCTCTTTCATGAGATATATGGGCTGTCGAGGATCCAATTTTGCGGTATCATCCTCTTCGTTCTCGTCGTCATTGCCATACCACTCATTGGAATACTCGGCAAAAGACATTTCACCGCTGAGAAACTTATTTGTAAGCTCATTTTCACTAATAACCATGCGATCATCCTGGTCTGCAGAAGTGCCCGGCTTTACATCCATTTTATTGTATTTTTACTGGCACTTACTGGCAAAATTATGCGAATATTCTAAACGTACTTACTTTTAAATATTATTTATTTCATAGCAAATTACTAATTCGTTTAGGTTCCTCTGGAGTGCGTTCACGGGCGCCAGTGTTGCCAAGTCTTTTCGACGTAAAGTCGCAGAAAAATGAATTCTAGGTAGCCTAAAATCGCCCAATTTTTTTTAAAGGTGAAGTAGCCTAAAATCGCCCAAAAAATTAGAAAAATAGCCTAAATGGCTACTTTTTTGCCTCATGAAACCGAAAAGGACAGGATGGCTTAAATAAATGCTTGTTTTTATAAGTACATATACTTTTTAAGGACACTTATGACTAAACTTTCGGACAAAATAAAAATGCTTAAGTTTTTAACATTATGGTTTATTTGAGTGTTTAGTATTTTTCATATAGCATGAGTCCTCTGACAGCAGGAAGGAAATATAATAGATCACAGTGGTGCGAAAGAGATGCTCTATCTAATCTGTGGTATAGTTGTGCGTTTCGTTTCACTAAGAAAATTTCCAACTTTTCTGTCATAAGTTCTTTTAATCTTGAAGTAGCCTAGTGTCGCCTAATATTTTTTCGAGATAGCCTAAATGGCGACCAGTCGCCATTCCCAATTTTTGGTCGCCGCGGCACCTTTCAAGATAGCCTAAATGGCGACAAGTCGCCGCACTTGGCACCACTGACGGGCGCACGGTTAGGGGAAGATGAGGGGAATTGTCTATGGTTACCGCGCCATTATCGACCTTATTACCCAGGGGTACGTTCACGGGCGCACGGTTAGCGCAAACTTAGGGGAACTTTTCACTTTGACAGTTGATAAAGCCCCGTTTTGAAGCGCCTGTCAGGGGAAATTTCATCCTGACAGGTGCAAGTGCGTGCATGAACGGGGGTTTACGCGAGCTGTCAGATTAAAAGTCGCTCTAACGGTTTCCCCTAGGTGCATGCGTGAACGCACTCAAGACAAAATTTCGCCAAATGTCAAAAACCATAAACAATTCCCCTCATCTTCCCCTAACCGTGCACCCGTGAACGCACTCCGGGCTAATGTTTTTATTAAAATAATTTTCGACGAACGCAGTAGGTAGTACCTACCAAAGAGAATGTAAATAAAACTACCTACTTTTTCATGATTTTCTATGAACCATAGACATTTTTGTTTGACGTGTATTTTTTTCTTATAAGTTCCAATAGTGTTGTGCGCATGGGTTGTGCTAGTAGTAAATGAATAACAAAAATATCCGAACTTTATCTGACTCAAAAAATTATCGACTTATTGTGACTTTGACTCATTTCTTACAGTTTCTTGTGCTTTTTTATAGCGCAATCAATAGTGTAGAAAGAGATAAATGTAAGCCATTTGTAAAGCATTATCTCCTTCTTACATATTTTCAATTTCATTCTAGAAAAAAACACAAAAAACAAAGAATTTGGCAGCTGGCAGCAAAATTTTGCAAATTCTTCCAACTTTCCGTTTTGTTTATTTACATATTTTCCTAAAACATTCGTGATTTTAACTTGAATCTGATTTCATGCCCGAAACTCTCGATAAAAAAGGTAAAATTTAATCCTTTACTTATTAAATTCGTAAAGAACTACTTCACTTCAAAGAATGGACAACTATATGGGTGTAGCAAATAAATGGGTCATTTATTACATAAAAACCTCATTGTTTAGACGCTATGCACCCCAATTTGTGCCTTGCTATCATCTAATTTATGCACACTTCACGTTATATTGAATGCATTGAGTCAGAGCCTACCACTTCCATAAATAGGCATTCAAAGTTGAAGAAGCTGTTAATTTTCTTGCTATTAAATTATTCTGGGCACTCCTATTTAACTGAGTTTATTTTTTTAATTTGCAGGTCCTTGTGAAATTGACAATGTGTGATGTGCTGCAGTGTATGAAGGAGCAGCTGGTGGATATTGAGAATGATGTTGCTGGGGAAACCTTGGCCCAGTGCGATGTTTACGAGGCCGCTGAACCAGCTCTCCTCAGTATGCCTGTTGAGGTAATTCTATATTACAACGCTTAGATATTTAATTTACATAAAAGTAAAATGTAGTTGTAGGTACCTTAGGTCATGCAATTTAATTTTTTTTAGTAGCATTTTATGGTATTCTAATACAGTCATTCATAATCTTATTACAGTACATGTTAAAAAAAAATAGTAGATTGTATTAACTTATGTTAATACATTATAAAAATAATTTAAAAAATAAGATTAATTTCTAACATTATAGCAATTGTATATAAACTTGTTTCCTTTTAATATAATGTGTGTAATTGTTTCAGATAATACTGAAAATTTGCTCATTTCTGGATGCGCATTTCCTAAAAAACACCATGAGCAAAGTTTGCACCAGATTTGCAGATATTTTGGCTGATGACCATCTATGGAAGTACTGGGTACATAGTAAAATAAAAGGGTGTTACCCACCCCTCCTCAATTTGAAAGTATGGGATGAAGAACAAATAGACTGGGAAGAAGTATGTGTTGAAATGGATGTGGAAAAGAAGAAATGGTCTAATGTAAAGGACTCAATGCGCCACATGGTTGTCAAAGATGTGCATTTTGCATCTGTTGACACTGTACTACTTGTGAATGTTGGTAATTCTCTTAAGCTTTTAGCTTTATGCTAGATCATGTTAACCCATACATTCCAGTTAAAACCAAAAATCAAATCCTTAAGATATCCAAAATTTTAATGATGTTGGAGTTATGCATGTCAATACCTAATTATTTATTTTTCTGATGATCCATCCAGGTGTGCTACTAAACTATCCCTTATTTCTACTCATGCATGACACAACCTTAAAATCAGCAGATGTTTGTTGTTGTTACCCTAACTGAGACCATTCTTGCGTAAAATTCGTCACCTGGACAGGACCATGACTTATTTTTATTACTCTTTGGATAGAGGTTAACTTTTAATATAATTTTTAACAGTTATTTGTACAAATACAAATACAAAATACAAATCACTTTATTTCCACACAAATAAATATTACAAAAATGGACACAATCACAAAAAATTAACAAACTGGTAGGCTCAGACTTACTATTATTAAAATTTTAGTAGGCACACAGTGGAAAAATATATTTGTAATGATAATAAACTAATGAATGAATCAAAATTTAAATATGTACCTTCAATGTGTCTCAAACTTTAAGAAAGTATGCAATGGGGGCTAAAATAACACCTCAGTTAATGGTGTTTTAGTACTTATAACTTTTGAAAGATTGTTGCTTTTCTATGTTGTGGCATTATCATAACATAAATTATTGTAATGGTTGAATGTCCTTATAATACAAATTATATTTTTTCCAGAATGGTGAATTATGTATATCCGGGGGAAGAGACAGAGGAATTGCTTTATGGAATGTGTTGAAAATATCTCCTCATGACCAGAGTGACAACACAATTGTGAATCTTACGTTATCAGAAGCAAAACCAAAGTATATTAGAGATGCGCATGCAGGCTGGGTGTGGGATTTAGCCCCTGACAATGTAAACTCAGCATCTACTATTTATTCAGCCTCCTGGGACAACACTGTGAAAGCTTGGGATTTGGCAACAGAATTTAGCTGTACACAAACATTTAGGTAAGCAATTGGGTACTTGACTGGGTAGCTTAAAAAATTCAAAACGTTTATACTTAAAACTGATGGCTAAAAATATTGTGGATTTCATTCATCATTAAAAAAAAATGCACATTTAGATTTTAATAATCGAATTAAAAGTATATAAGTTATTGATTTGATTAGTCAATATTTATTAAAATGTGACGTCATAATTTACTATTTTCATACAAAAAAGCGTTTTTGACATTTCATAAAAAGTTGCTGATTTGACTAGTTGGAAAGTAGCCAATTATTAAATAATGCTGTGTGGCAGTAGTATTAATTTTATAATCACTTGTTGAATATATTACAGTTAAATTTTGATACTAAATTTCTTTCAGATGTGGCATGTCTGCATTGTCAGTTATTACCACTGATAATGTTGTCATGGCCGGACTATACTCAAAAAAGATTTTAACATTCGATCAGCGTTCTGGACCTAGTCCAATAAGCTCTTACAAAGCTCACAAAGGCCCTGTACTAGCGCTCAGCGTGCACAAGCATATGGTGGCGTCAGTCAGTGAAGATAAAACTTTGGCTGTTTGGGATAGAGTTGCTGGAAAACTGATAACTAATGATGTAAAAATAACAGAAAAATCATATCCCGTATGCATTAGCTGGAGCCCGTCAGCTATGTATATTGGAGACTCAAAAGGCTGTCTACATCTATTCCACCCTGAAGAACATACATACCTGAAGTCACATGAAGTGTGGCCCGAGCCTCCGATAATAAAGCCTCCTAGTAAAATAACTGGCTGTTACCAGAGTCAGGGTAATATAATTGTGTGTTCAGACAGAGGAGAAATTAAATTTTTATATAATTGCTATCCTCCAGAAGAGTATTCCAGTGTAAAAACTAGTACATTTGATGTGACCCAGGTAATTTTTAAATAAACAATATTTTAATACATTCGTATTCTATTACATTTGTTAATGTCTCATGGTAACCCGTTCAATTTCTTATGTGTTTGTTTATGTTTTTCAGTTGCAGTACCTGAATGGCATCATGGTGATTGGAACATGTGACTCAGCCTTGGAATTCTGGGTCCCTAATGAAAAATACCCTGACCTAAGCCACGATCTGTGATTTACAATAAAATAACTATGTGGATAAAATTAATATTTACAGCATGTTTAATTAATTTAAACTATAAATTGCCTTTTATGATGATTATGAGTTCTAATTAGCAAAGTCTGATGCATAATAAAATGTAAAGAATTATTGTACCATGATTTTACCTAAGTAATTTATTAATTTATACCAAGGCAAAGCTAGTGTTACCGTTTTACTTGATGTAAGTGTGTAATTTGTAATATTTCGCGCAAATATCAAAGAGAGCCACCGCGGATATGCGAGCCCGGCACACAGTCGATGACCTTCTTTAATAATAACCCGAAGGAAGCCGAAACTTGCGCAGGGCCCGCACAAAAGTGCTGACTTTCTAATTGTTACAATAATAATAACAAGTTAAGACTGAGTCTTAATAAATTAGACAAAATGAACAAATCTGATAATGATCTGTGCAATAACAAACTAAAGGTTGTAAGGTAGCATTTTATACAAGAGTAGAATTCATCTTATTTTATTTATTAACAACAAAACATGTTACTTACTAATGAAATGACAACCTTCTATTTCTAACGTGATCTCCTTTTTTTGTGTAAATTATGATGATCGATGGTGATGAAAGTATATTGAGCTTAACTTTCTTTAAATCTTTTATGATGACATCTTTAACATAATAAACTTAAAATTAATAAAGTTGTATCACTTTCACTTGAATACATCCCTTACTATAAAATCTTATTACAAGGTATAAGTATGCATTGTAAATTAGATAAATGAGCCAGAAAACGAGCTAATTTGAATGCATTCGGAACAAGGTTAATTGTTTATTTTATTGATATATAAATCTGATTTTTTTTAGATAAATATCAGACCCCCCCTAATTCCCACATCGATAAGTTTGAGAATCACTGGTCTACACATTTGAAAGTGTTGAACTACCCAATTTTATGGGTATTTTATTTTAATATGGCAATCGTTGCAAAGATAAATGACGTGACGTTTAGTGTTGCCAGGCTTATATTAAAGTTTCGGACCTGTTCTTTATCCCAATAATGAAATGATTTAAATGTTAATTTGATAAAAAAAGAACTAAATTCTTACATCATATATAATTTTAGCTTTATAACTTTATTTATTTAAGCTATTTTGTTCAATTTCGGCCTTCAATTCCATTTATAAAAATAAATAATGAAAGCGAGATGGCTCATTTTGCGAGAGTCCAAATAAAAACGTTCGTTATAAAAAAGTTAAACGCCGTCATGGCTGAAATGTTGATGGACTGTCAATTTTTAGAGTGAAATTCTTTTATTTTTACCATGACCAATAATAATTTGTGAGTTGTGGATTTGTTATGAACAGTGATCAATAATTTCGTTCTTATGAATAATTATAAATACTCATCATGAACGGATTAAGTTTCAGTGAACTCTGTTGCCTGTTTTGTTGTCCGCCATGCCCGGGGAAAATTGCGGCTAAGCTAGCATTTTTGCCTCCCGAACCCACGTATGCATTCACACCAGACGAGACTGGATCGAAATTCGCATTGACACTGACGGACAGAGCAGAATGGCAGTACTCGGAGCGGGAAAAGGAGAACATCGAAGGCTTCTACTCAAGAACATCGCGAGGCAACAGAATAGCTTGCCTCTTTGTCCGATGCAGCGCGAACGCCCGTTTCACGATATTGTTCTCCCACGGCAACGCCGTAGATCTCGGACAGATGAGTAGTTTCTATTTAGGGTTAGGTACTAGGATAAACTGTAATATATTCAGCTATGACTATTCTGGTTACGGCGTCAGTGGAGGGAAGCCCTCAGAGAAGAACTTGTACGCGGACATTGACGCGGCGTGGCAGGCGCTGAGGACGCGGTACGGCATCAGCCCGGAGAACGTGATCCTGTACGGGCAGAGCATCGGCACGGTGCCCACGGTGGACCTGGCGGCGCGCTACGAGGTGGGCGCTGTGGTGCTGCACTCGCCGCTCATGTCCGGCATGCGCGTCGCCTTTCCCAACACCAAGCGAACTTGGTTCTTCGACGCCTTCCCCAGGTCAGTGGTCTGCATGTACCCACATTATCCACCTTTTACCTCACCCACCCAACAACGATTGTGTTGTTAGTACTTGATGACTCATTGTCAGTCGTTGTACTCTTGTTTGTTGTTAGCTTGTAATTTACACTATTTATTGGCATGTATATAGAAACTGTAACTCATTATTCATTCACTCAGTTAGTATTTTGATTCACCATAGAGTAATAGATCAAAATTAACTGAGGCGATGTCCAAATTTTGCCATAAGTATCTGTTGAATTGAAGTGTTATACACTATCCTGTTTTACTGTACTAGGACACCATTTTCTTTGATCTGATTAGAGGATCCTGTATATTTTTTTGATATTATTCTAAATTATTATAGTTCCAAATGGTGGTATAGATTTAGATTGTGATATAGTTGTAATCATATTTTATTTAAAAACATTTATATTTATTTTATCAACAAGTAGCAATCATTTCCACTATTTGTTTCCACAAATTATGCTAAGGTAACATTGTTAAATGATAACAAACCTTGAATCACATTTTTGTTTGAGTCTTTATCATTTTTTATACAAGTAGATCAGATAACAAAATTAGGTTACACAGCCTAATGTGATGATTAGTAAAAAAAATTGTTGCCTGTTGAAGTAATTCTAGCATATATTTATAAAACTAGCTTTCTGTCAGCGATATCACCCCTTGCTAAATAAGTTTTTCCGTAGGAGTGGTGTGCTTTCCAGCGGTAGAAAGTAGCCTATGGTACTCAGGGTGGACATAGCTATCTAATGGTGAAAGATTTTTTTAAATCAGTCTAGGAGTTTTTGAGTTTATTTGTTAAAAACATAAACACAAAAATACAAAACTTTCCCCTTTATAATATTAGTATAGAAAATGATCTTTTGTAGAAATCTAAAAATTCTGCAGTACAGTAGGTAGTACTACAATTATTTTATAAAGTGATCAACTCACTCAATCAAAAGAATCATGCGACTGTGTTACTTAAGTTACATTAAATAGCTCATCCATATTCAACAAAATGTCCATTGCTTAAAACTGCTCTATGTGCATGTTGTGTGTGGATGTATCAGGTTTTAATGTATGATAATGAATGTTAGTACAGGGATGGACAAAGATTGATGAAATACTTTTATGGAGTGCAAAAACTACTATAGTAGGTTTGGTTCAGATTTCAACTGTGAGCAAATATAAAATAGCTACAATAGCACTTATTTAAAGTAAATGAGTAATTAAATTCAAAACAAGTTCTTGAACTATGAACTTTGTTACTATCACAGATTACTTATAAGCCCAGCTAGCGTTGCCAGGTCCTCATACCGAAAAGCCGGACAGAGCTGTGAGCTTGGCCTAACATTTAGGTCAAAAAGCCGGACATCCTGCATTTTCAACAATTTTAAATATTCGTGTAAAAAATCAATTTTTTTTTGGCCTAACATTTTGGTAAAAAAGCCGGACACCTTGCATTTTCGGGGATTTTTTGGTGTTAGTGTAGAAAATTAATGAAAACCAAGCTTTTTTGATAATTTACAATAAAACGAATGCCAAATTAGTCTAAAAGTACTTTATTATTAATCAGTCTCAATAATTCTTTCCTTAATTCAAATTAAATTCCTTAATTCGAATCGCGAATTCGGCCTCGATGCGCGCGAATTTTGAAATCTAAAAAGCCTAACAAAAGCCGGACAGGCCGGACGACGCTTATTTTGGCCGGACAGGCAATCAAAAAGCCTGACTATGTCCGGCTAAAGCCGGACGCCTGGCAACGCTAAGCCCAGCAGTGATACTATTGTGTATGGTATGACTGAAAAATCACATAAAAAGCTAATTTGTTCTAGCCCTAGTCTAAGCATTTTACTGGTTTGTAAGATGCATATTTCCATATAATGATGTCTTTATGAATAGAATGTTCCCCTGTTTGTGTGGAGATTCTTTACAATATACAATGGCTATGATATGTAATTCTTGAAATACTGTCCATCCCTGTGATACAGTTGTTGGCTCAAATTCTTGTCATTCAATTAGCGTTGTTTTTATAACAACGCGCGACTGTACTTTCACTGTTAATAGGCCGTGTGTCGTGTTGGTGAGCCCTACATACTCATTGGGTCTGCAAGTACCTGTTGTGATATGCACCACAGGACACATTTGAGGTTCACTTTCTAAAAGGCAATTGTTGTACTTGTAGCATGTTAATTGGCTACTTTCCAACTAGTCAAATCAGCAACTTTTTATGAAATGTCAAAAACGCTTTTTAGTATGAAAATAGTAAATTATGACGTCACATTTTAGTAAATATTGGCTAATCAAATCAATAACTTATATACTTTTAATTCGATTGTTAAAATCGAAATGTGCATTTTTTTTAAAATGATGAATGAAATCCACAATATTTTTAGCCATCAATTTTAAGTATAAACGTTTTGAATTTTTTAAGCTACCCAGTCAAGTACCCAATTGTATTGTATTTTCATCAATCCATCTTTATATTAGTAGGGGAGCAAGCTGCACTACTCTTTCTTTTAAATACTATTAGTATTCAAGATATTTGACGTTTAGAGATTAAATAATGTTTTCGAATAAAGTTATTATGATAATATTGGTAGCAATTCGTTGTTGCAAAACACGCGACCTAACTAATATAAGTCCATACCTGTCACTTTCTATCATGAGAGAAGCAAACGGGATGGCAATAATTTTAGTTGATATTTAGTTAAGTCGTGATTTTTACGAATCGGGCCCATTGTGTAGTGTAGTTATCAACTATTCATATATTTTTTTGTTTTATTATCAAGTCATTGGAAAATCACCTTTAAATATGTTCAAGTTCACAGTTGTAGATGCTATTTGTTTAGACTGCAATCAGCTGAGTGGGTGGGGGAAGTTATTCTCTGATAAGTTTGTTTACAGTAATTATGTGATATGGTTGGAAATTAAAATACCTATGTGGTTTTTGGTCATTATATTTTGCTTCAATAATTCTTAGTATTATGTATGTTGATTTTGATAATTAAGTAGCAGTTACACTTATTAAATTAGATGCAATTATCCTGTTGCAGTATATCAGTAGTTAATTATATACCTATTTAGCTGTTTACTTAACTAGTAATAATAATTATCATGTCACAATTTCCTTTGTGGATGCATTAATTTCCTACTGTTATTTTTGATTGCTCTCCAACAGTAGTTCTTGGGTATCTACTTTCCTATTTTCTTTGATGTAGAACTATGTAAGAAGGTATTTAGCTCAAATCAATGTCAAAATATATATTAGAAAAATTGTAACTACTTGTATGCATAGTCTAAAACAGTAAAATTATAGTGCTCTTAAAATACTTGTATATTATTGGTAGAAATTACTTAAGCTTTGTATGCTGAAGTAGGTATAGCAAAGAGACTTAGTGAGAATTTCAGATAAGTCGGAAAAAACGCGTCCTGTGCTGTTTTAGCCAAATGAAGAAAGCTGAACAATAGAATATTAACTTCAAATCGATACCTACTCTATATCTATAAATAAGTACATATCTTTCCTTTAATTACGCCCTTCATTTTAAAAAAGGACGCAATTATAGTCCGTTCGCTCAGATAGTGTCGCCTTTCAAAGG
>JARACY010006574.1:0-16288 GCA_029255725.1 Scrobipalpa atriplicella
TTCAGTTTCAAATCAAGAAGAAAAATATAATAGAAGACATTTAAAGTTCCATAGTTAACGTCACTATTTACACGATGAACGACTGAAATTTAAAACATTTTCAGACGTATTATGGCAATAGCCAATAAGATATTGTTATAAAATATCCAACAGTTCTTTCCCTTTCACAGAGCAAGAAGACACATGAAGACAGCAAAACCCACGCCCCAAGTGAGTAAATGTACTTGTTTATAAAATTATTAAGCAGCTAAACTAACAAACATAATCAACAGGTGTTAGCCAAAGTCATATTATTTTTATATTATTATTTTTTTTATATTAAAGGTAGTCTGAATTTTAACACATCGATGTTTATAAAAAAACTCAAGTTAATTAATTATTCATTTATTTGTATGTTTGGACAAAGTTTCAAATCTAACAGGCTTTATATTAATATTTGGTTATTATTTTAAACGCTTTCGCATTCTATAATAAAATTTTATGTGTTTAACTTATAGACACGTAAACATCTAAGTAAGGTAAAGAATGTGATAACCATAAAGGAAGGTCAGAGAATTGTTATAATAGATTAACTGTCGCGTGTTTTAAACATAAGTGACTATCTAATAAAATAACAAGCTCGATGGTGTGGTGGATAGGGCCGCTGCCTTCTGTGCAGGAGATCGTGGTTCGAATCCCACCACGTACCAATGTGTTTTTCGGTGTCCGAATTTCATTTTTACGTTTATTCGGTGCTTTTACGGTGAAGGAAAATATCGTGAGGAAACCTGCACACACCTACGAAGAAATTCAAAGGTTGTGCGTGTGTGTGTGTGTGTGTGTGTGTGTGTGTGTGTGTGAAGTCTAAGGCCCGATATCCTTAAATTCAGTGTGCCCCTCGGTGGAGGCGTATATGAGCTGATGATGATCTAATAAAAATAAAGGAAATGAAACAAATATAAAGATTACTACAGTAATTCGCAGCACGTAATGCACATTCACAGAGAAAATATCCAAGTTATCTCTATCGCGCTCACTAAAGCAAAATAAGTTGATTCTGTATTTTTAAAGATCGATATGCAGTATGTATTTACCACCTTGCACTGTACCGACTTGTTTTTAAATATGTAGAACATGTTACTTGAACTAATGATTTCCTTTGCCTTTCAGAGAAGCTGATTGGCAGCGAGAAATGCACATGGGGACCATCTTACTGGTGCAGCAACTTCAGGTAAGGATATTTTCATGACCTAAGCAATATAGAGAAAATAATTTTTCATTGATAGAAAATGTATGATGAATGACAATGGTGCTGATTCGGTTGAAAACACAACTTAACTTATTTTAGTGTAAAGTGACAGGACTGCACTAAAATGAGTAATGTTGTGTCTACAACCGAATCGGCACCAATATGAGTACATAAATTGTAATGTCTATTGGTTGTTAGTTTAAAAATGACGATTATGTGATTTGTTAATGATTTGGCGTCGAAAAATATCAATATTTGGTTATTACTTATTATTGTGAAACAACAAAATATCTATGAGGCATTTAGGACCAGTTCGACCTATAATATTAAGTAAATCACCCCAAGTTTCGGTCAACCACCTCATCATTCGGATGATAAACACAATCGTTACTAATTACTTCACAATAGACATTTGTTTCTAAGCTAATTTGCGAACAGAACCACGTGTATTTATACCTCGCTTTTCAAACAGCACATTTGACTCGCAATTTTTGATGGTTTTCAAGCCAAAAATTAAGACTGAAACATAATAATTATATGAACTATCTTTGACTTTTTCATGGCACCATTTTTCAATTCATAATTTCTGCATTTGATTACCTATTTACTTATGACTTACTATTTATATGCAGTTATTTACATTGCAATAGTTACGCCCATTGCCACGATCTATTCTAATCGCTAGACCAATAAATAACATACAAGTTCAAGACTCTTCTATCGTTTATCATAGTTTATGAAGTATAAGCAATTTATTTACTGGTCCACATGTTCGGAGACGTGCTATTTGACACCTAATTAATGAAAGACAGAGAAAGATAAAATTAAGCATGTTGATTTGATATCGCTAACTATTACCTATGACGGTACACATGTACCTACTATATCTAAAGGTACAGTCAACAACCTCTTTAGGGTAACAGGGCTGCTTCAAACCAATAGTTTTCTCAGGTGTTTATTTATATACATATTTAGATATTTAGATAAAATTTCATATACTTGTACAGTTTAATAACCTGCACAACTATACAAAATTTCATGAAAAAGCATAAACAATTACCCGAGAAAACTTCATCGGTTTGGAGCGGCCCTGTTATTAAGAGGTTGTTGACTGTACCTTTAGATATAGTAGGTACATGTGTACCGTCATAGGTAATAGTTAGCGATATCAAATCAACATGCTTAATTTTATCTTTCTCTGTCTTTCATTAATTAGGTGTCAAATAGCACGTCTCCGAACATGTGGACCAGTAAATAAATTGCTTATACTTCATAAACTATGATAAACGATAGAAGAGTCTTGAACTTGTATGTTATTTATTGGTCTAGCGATTAGAATAGATCGTGGCAATGGGCGTAACTATTGCAATGTAAATAACTGCATATAAATAGTAAGTCATAAGTAAATAGGTAATCAAATGCAGAAATTATGAATTGAAAAATGGTGCCATGAAAAAGTCAAAGATAGTTCATATAATTATTATGTTTCAGTCTTAATTTTTGGCTTGAAAACCATCAAAAATTGCGAGTCAAATGTGCTGTTTGAAAAGCGAGGTATAAATACACGTGGTTCTGTTCGCAAATTAGCTTAGAAACAAATGTCTATTGTGAAGTAATTAGTAACGATTGTGTTTATCATCCGAATGATGAGGTGGTTGACCGAAACTTGGGGTGATTTACTTAATATTATAGGTCGAACTGGTCCTAAATGCCTCATAGATATTTTGTTGTTTCACAATAATAAGTAATAACCAAATATTGATATTTTTCGACGCCAAATCATTAACAAATCACATAATCGTCATTTTTAAACTAACAACCAATAGACATTACAATTTATGTACTCATATTGGTGCCGATTCGGTTGTAGACACAACATTACTCATTTTAGTGCAGTCCTGTCACTTTACACTAAAATAAGTTAAGTTGTGTTTTCAACCGAATCAGCACCATTGTCATTCATCATACATTTTCTATCAATGAAAAATTATTTTCTCTATATTGCTTAGGTCATGAAAATATCCTTACCTGAAGTTGCTGCACCAGTAAGATGGTCCCCATGTGCATTTCTCGCTGCCAATCAGCTTCTCTGAAAGGCAAAGGAAATCATTAGTTCAAGTAACATGTTCTACATATTTAAAAACAAGTCGGTACAGTGCAAGGTGGTAAATACATACTGCATATCGATCTTTAAAAATACAGAATCAACTTATTTTGCTTTAGTGAGCGCGATAGAGATAACTTGGATATTTTCTCTGTGAATGTGCATTACGTGCTGCGAATTACTGTAGTAATCTTTATATTTGTTTCATTTCCTTTATTTTTATTAGATCATCATCAGCTCATATACGCCTCCACCGAGGGGCACACTGAATTTAAGGATATCGGGCCTTAGACTTCACACACACACACACACACACACACACACACACACACGCACAACCTTTGAATTTCTTCGTAGGTGTGTGCAGGTTTCCTCACGATATTTTCCTTCACCGTAAAAGCACCGAATAAACGTAAAAATGAAATTCGGACACCGAAAAACACATTGGTACGTGGTGGGATTCGAACCACGATCTCCTGCACAGAAGGCAGCGGCCCTATCCACCACACCATCGAGCTTGTTATTTTATTAGATAGTCACTTATGTTTAAAACACGCGACAGTTAATCTATTATAACAATTCTCTGACCTTCCTTTATGGTTATCACATTCTTTACCTTACTTAGATGTTTACGTGTCTATAAGTTAAACACATAAAATTTTATTATAGAATGCGAAAGCGTTTAAAATAATAACCAAATATTAATATAAAGCCTGTTAGATTTGAAACTTTGTCCAAACATACAAATAAATGAATAATTAATTAACTTGAGTTTTTTTATAAACATCGATGTGTTAAAATTCAGACTACCTTTAATATAAAAAAAATAATAATATAAAAATAATATGACTTTGGCTAACACCTGTTGATTATGTTTGTTAGTTTAGCTGCTTAATAATTTTATAAACAAGTACATTTACTCACTTGGGGCGTGGGTTTTGCTGTCTTCATGTGTCTTCTTGCTCTGTGAAAGGGAAAGAACTGTTGGATATTTTATAACAATATCTTATTGGCTATTGCCATAATACGTCTGAAAATGTTTTAAATTTCAGTCGTTCATCGTGTAAATAGTGACGTTAACTATGGAACTTTAAATGTCTTCTATTATATTTTTCTTCTTGATTTGAAACTGAACATAAGGTAAGAAGGGCATGATACATGGTTTCTACGGTCAGCAGTCTCATCAGGTTCATCGGATAATTTCCAATGACCAAAGAGATATTTAGACATAGACGAGATATGTGTTTAACTTCGACGACCTTTGACCAACTTCGACGAGATATACAATGTGTAACAGAAAGGGTATATGCATCGTGAAATGTGTGAATCTACCCATGAAACTGAACAACTTTCCCTAAGGAACATAGGTCGAAATACGAAAAAAAAGTTTTGACTTCCCATACTAAATGCGCTATCAGCTGATGCATTTTGTATGGAAGGTCAAAATTTATTTTTCGTATTTCGACCTATGTTCCTTAGGGAAAGTTGTTCAGTTTCATGGGAAGATTCACACATTTCACGATGTATATGTCGTGGCCATATCGTAAAATTGCCCGTTTCATGAAATGTTCGAAAATTTCATGAAATGGTCGCATTTCATGATGTGGGCAGCTAAATTTGACCAGATCATTAAATAGTGAACATTTAACGATTTTGTCATCCATGATTGGCCATATCGTAAAAATTCCAAGCTCTGCGGTTTTTTTACATTTTGCTCGGTATTTGCGTGACTTGCATAATACTCTAGTACTTTTTCATAATAATATAATCACTTTCTTCGTCTTTTAATGATAAATTATTTCCTTTTTCATTGCGAGAAACAATATTGTTGTCAATGGCCGCCATGTTGACTCATAAACAAAGTGCTTCCAGCGCCTCTATCGGGAATTAATGAAACCATTTTACGATATGATCAACATAATGTTGACTATTTGATGAAGTAGCCGCGCGTTTAGTTGACCATATCGACAAACGATTTCTTATCATTGATTTGGCCAAGGCACATCATGATATGACCAATGGATGGTGAAACATTTCATGAAATGCGACCACTTCATGAAATTGTCGAGCATTTCATGATATGGACGATTCTACGATATGGCCACGACATATATACCCTTTCTGTTACACGTTGTATAGCTTATCTATACTATTACTATAATATTATAAAGAGGAAAGATTTGTATTTTTTGTGTGTGTGTATGTTTGTAACAAATAAACTCAAAAACTACGGGGCCGATTTCAAAAATTCTTTCATCATTAGAAAGCTACGTTAACCCTGAGTAACATAGGCTACTTTTTACCGCGGGAAAATACATCATTCAAACGGGAAAACTTCTTTAGCAGCGAGTGCAGGGTTCGAAATTATCAAGATAAAAACGCTTCTTGATAATTATCCGATAATTATCTGATAATTATCCGATAATTATCGGATAATTATCCCCAGTGTAAGAAATTTATTTGTTATATTGTTTTATGACAAATGTATTATTTTATCTGAATCCGAATATGTATAAATATTTGATCATATAAAAGAAAGAAAAAGACACGGACGGATGTTAAATTATACCGATTTTGTATCAAAATATACAATCTGGCAGCACAGATTTTTTTTGTATTATTGGGGGAATCTCCGCGACATGTAAAGACAGTTCGCGCGTTTCGATACACGCAAGTTTGGAAATGTACGTTCGGATACAGTGTACTTTACTTTAGGCTTTTTTTGTTATTATCAATTGATAATTATCAACCTGTTTTTATCACGATAATTATCGTGATAATTATCATGATAATTATCATTGATAATTATCCTTTCGAACCCTGAGCGAGTGACACTGCTGACAGAAAGTTAGTACAAGATATTTTACTAATCGTCTACATTAGTAAAATATCTTGTACTAACTTAGTATAGTGACAGACAAGACCAACTGAGACGAGATAATTATTTGATTAACCTCAACGAGACATTTGGCCAACTTAGACGAGATGTTAGACCAGCTTTTACGAGATATGTGGCCAATTTAACCGAGATATTTGACCAACAAAAACGAGATATTGGTTTTGAACTTACGTTGAGCTTGATGATGTTGTCCACCTTCTCGTTGTTGCAGAGCGAGAGCACCCGGCACATGACCTCGGGCGAGACCTGTGACGTCATCACGTGCATCAGATACTCGTCCATGTGCGCCGTGTTGTCCTTGCACAGCTGCCGGGCTGCCGGGTAGGGGAGGTCGCGGCATCCCGAGCTGATGCGGTTGCCTAGGTATTCCTGGGAACAAGGGATACTATGAGAGATCACGTCGCGAGTGCTTCAGAAAGCAAAAAGTTACGCACAACTATTTTATACACTCATCTCATAGTACCGCCTTTAACCGTTGCGGGGTAGTCAGAGCGTCAAAGAACTCATATTTTGACAAGTTTCAAAGGTCATTTCAGAATGAAATAACTGGTATAGTGATAGGTTGTCAGAGTTTTGTCTAAACTGTAATAATACCGAATTTTTGGCTAGTGCAGTTTGATTTGCCAAATACCACTTGAAGTCTCTGATCTTACTTCAAATATTTAAGAAACGATCTTTATTCAGTAAACTTAGCTAAGAATCTAAACTAGCCCAAACTTTTGATTGTTAAGTTTAAAGAAAAGTTTACATATTTAGTTTTATCTATTCACGTAACCGCACGGTTTTATTAAAAGCGTACAAGTCTTAATCATAAGGACAAAGACATTTTACTTTCTTATGATTATGATTCAATAATAATAAATATGGATTACTCATGATTAAATTTGTCACTCAATGCATCATTATCGCAAATTCTTTATATAATAATAAGTTGTTGGCTATTTTGTTGCTCTATATTTTATCCGTCACGTATATTCTTGAAATTAATAATAAAATTATTACCCTATGAAAATAGGGTAATAATTATTAATAGTAACTATTTTATTAGCACGATTTTACATTTACTACCGGTAC
Organism: Scrobipalpa atriplicella; assembly: GCA_029255725.1. Classification (NCBI taxonomy): domain Eukaryota; kingdom Metazoa; phylum Arthropoda; class Insecta; order Lepidoptera; family Gelechiidae; genus Scrobipalpa; species Scrobipalpa atriplicella. The sequence goes on from JARACY010006574.1 coordinate 7,306, forward strand.
TTACAATTGTGTGGACTATGTAGATTTTTTATTATATTCAAAATACTTATAACAAAAATAAAGTACACATAACATACCATGGGATTTAGTAAAAATGTAATAAATAAGAAAACTTAATATTACGAGTTAGGTATAAATTTTGTCTGTTATCTTATTTTATCAATGTTTTCAGCCATACATTAATGCTACTAAAAATTACAACATGAATCATAACATAACAGGAATTCGCGAAATAATCCTACTAAATCATAGTACGAAAGGCGAATGTTTGGAGTTCAAAATATTGAGTTATGTTCCTACTTATAGCACAGGAAATATATGACTGAGAATAATATATGGTTCAACTTTATAACAACAGCAAATCTTATACACAGCGCCGACGGTCGATCACAATTATGAAAAGATTAATCTATCACAGCCTATTTCTTTTCCGCCCTGAGTAGAATTATCTTATTGTAAAGATTATCAAAGACACTAATTTCAGTACTCACACAAAGAGTAGATGAGGTCCTTCACATCATTCAGTTGTCTGAAGAGACGGACGACCTTGTCGGAGACTACATAAGGCCTGACGTTCTCTGTCTGCGCTTCCCACACGTAGATATGCAGTGCCCCACCGCGCTATGCAGAGCCCCACCTCGCTATGCAGTGTCCCACCTCGCTATGCAGTGTCCCACCTCGCTATAGTGTACTGCTTTCATACAAAACTATAGTGAAGATACTCACAGAGTTGATGAGGTCCTTCACATCCTTCAGTTGACTGAAGAGACGGACGATCTTGTCGGAGACTACATTAGGACTGACGGTCTCGGTCTGCGCTTTCCACACCGTCGATATGCAGTGCCCCACCGTACTATGCAGAGCCCCACCTCGCTATGCAGTGTCCCACCTCGCTATGCAGTGTCCCACCTCGCTATAGTGTACTGCTTTCATACAAGACTATAGTGAAGATACTCACAGAGTTGATGAGGTCCTTCACATCCTTCAGTTGTCTGAAGAGACGGACGACCTTGTCGGAGACTACATTAGGCCTGACGGTCTCGGACTGCGTCTCCCATACCGTCGATATGCAGTGCTGCACCGCTCCGCAGTCTGCTGCTTTCCTGCGTATAATATATGCAGTTTAGAAAGACCGCTAGTTATTGAAATTTTCGTAATATAATAACTTGGTGGGAATTCGAAACATATACAACTAGCTATCTATTGGCAATTAATTGCGAATTAATGAAAATTGGTAGCGAAACTAGCCAATCAGATTTATAAAAGTGAAGACAAGTGTTTATAAAATAATTTATTATTATTTCACAAAATATCCCCATGGAATACTAATTATAATTACCAACTACTTAGTCATGTGAATTTATAAAACTTAAGATGTATTTACGAATGTATTTAATCATAGATTGTAGTAATGGTTCTATAAAATCGCATCGCCAAAATGTTTTCGAAGAGTTTTAATCGTGATCAGCTGTTTCTACCTGCTGCACAGAATATAATAGTGCTTTAGCGTGCGTGTGCGCAGGTGTGCGACGCATTTTATTGCGTGTAAGTAAAGTGTATCGTCCCTTTGGCTAAAGAAGCGCTATTATTACAAGTAATGTATGCTGCTACCTGCCATTATAATCGTTTTTCGTAAAATCATAGCAAACAACAAACGCATCTATTTAGACTTACGAATCTAGAATTTGGAAATAAAATTGAATTACTAATGTTTTTTTGGAAAATTATGAATATTATGCGACTTTTTAGTAGTGACTGACTTAGAATGAAGTGTATAACAGTTCAATACCACAGAATTAACACCAGTCTCATAGTGGTACGGTAATACCTACAAGTCCATAGTAAGCAGTGATCCAAGATGAGTCACCGATCATAGTTGGAAATACAATGGACAATTTAGGTACGAACATTCGATGCGGGTCGAAAGCGATGTTATTTTATTAAAAGTAGTAAACAATATTATACGAACGTCATCATTTATATTGCCATCTTTTGTGCAGTTCCCATTGTAATCTATTTTACTATACCGAAAGAAAAGATTTCGGCTGATGATAGATTAACATTATTCGATTTTGATCGTCTGGGGTACTAAATTGGAACAATTATTTGTGTTGAGCGCTTATTTTCGCCCGCATCCTAACTTATTCATACTCTCTAGCCTAGTAATAACTCTAGGAAGTGTGAAAAAATCGACCCGATGCACTCTGACGTGGTTAGTGTAACTACCACGGTCAAATGCACTTATTGGGAGCGACAGCAAAGTGCTCTCCGGAATACGCAATCATTTTATTGTAAGACAATCAGGTGATTCATTATGAATCCTAGAATTGAGAACAATCTCACAATGTAATGATGAGACCTGCCTGAATGAAAATAAGGGCTGTAACTGCACCAGCTGCCAAGCAAAAATTAAATTGAGCGGTATACAATAATATTTTATATTTGTATAATACATACTATTTTAAGGGTTCTTACAAAACTATCCTTACCTTAAACTATCACACCAATATGATGGGCCTTTGTTACATTCTTTTGGTACCTGTCGCGCCGACGACAAATCTGAGGACAAACAACAACAAATCATCAATCAAGTTCTGGACAACTTTAAACATGTTTTGTGTGTGGTATCTGTGTATGGCTTATTGCCAGAGGAAAGTTTGACATTGTAGAGTAGGGCGTTACTCCACACATTCATAACAATATTTGTTTTCTTAATAACGATACTTGTAATTAATAATTTATGTAGTTTTTGGATACTTAAATTAGTCAGCTCGCTTCTATGCGTATTTTAAGCTGTCTTTAAGGACATTGCAGACAGAAGGCGGAATCACGGAAGTTTACGTTACATAGCGTAGAGCCGTAGAGAGTCAACTTCCGTTTCTGATCCCATGACAATGCATGAATCTACCCAGCACGTGCCGCCGGTATCGCCCAAAATGGGGAACAAACGAAGGTCTTCCATGCTGATAGTTTGTGGTTGGGCTTGAAGAGCTTATGTTGAGTATTCTGTACGCATTGGCAACATCAATCACTCGAATGATGTAAATTGTAAAGAGACATAAAGCTCTATCTGTAGCTTACATCTAATAATATAATTCAAAGAATGTTGGCAGGATCTTAATTGATAGCTATCAGTCAAGTAATTGCGAATAGCTTAAGTCAAATTAGAGAAACATGTTTATATAATTACAATTAATTAGAATATTCTAGAATAGATATTAGATAAAGATATTGAATAGGTATATACTAGGATATTATAGAATATCTAATCAAATATTTGTTCTAGATCATAAGCAGGAATTTAAATTATGGTTGACAAACTTGCTAAAGAAGCACATATATCTAGTACAAGTTCGTTTTTGCTTTTGCTAATTTTAATAGCTAATGTTTAGGTACTATTGTTTTATGCTAGCTTTTAGTGGCATTAGTAACTAATCCTACAGCTAATCCATTAAAATCTAAATATAGATCCCTGTAGTCATGTTCATACTACAAAGATCACATTATATTTATGCTTTAGTATAACTTGATAAGCCAATTAGCTTTAGAATAATAATTATTGTGATGATAAAATAACATGAGGTTGGTGGTGTTTATCGCAAAATTGCCAATTAGTTTATAAACATTCACAGTTGAAGGGGCATTGTGTTCTATATTACATTTATTTCTGATAGAATTATTAATAATATGTATTATTTTTATATTTTTCCTTTTATTATAGTTTAATAATCATTATACAGGGTGTCCAGGAATTAATGGATAACCCTTTAACTGCGGCTAGCTTGACCGATGCCCTACTTGTAAAAAAAATATGACCTCAGTAAAAGTGTCACTTTTTTTTTTCACCGTAGGAGGTCAAAGACAAAATTTTAAAAATATTTTGCCTAATTTTTTCAATAAAACTTATTTTTAAAATTATTTTCTTATAAATAGGTACTAAAATAATGTATTCATTTTAAGTATCAACTATTAAGGTATATTAAAAAAAATAAAAAACCCAAAAATGTTGATATTTGATGAAATGGCATGAAAATAACTGAGCGTAGGGAGAAAATTATTAAAAAATCGGTTTTTGTACGATATTTCGAAAACTGTGACACTTTTACTGAGGTCATAATTTTTTTACAAGTAGGGCATCGGTCAAGCTAGCCGAAGTTAAAGGGTTATCCATTAATTCCTGGACACCCTGTATATCCTATATTGCATGTAATAATTATCCCTATATTTATTTTAACGAGTTGTTGACTTGTTGTATTAGTCAAAGAAGTTTAAGTTTTATGATTTGCAGTCAACCACTATCACATTATCTTTAAGGTCAACACTCAAATATTTCATTTTATCAAGTATCGTGACAGGAATATAACATATATAAAAGAATTATTATGAGTAGTTGTTACTGAGTAAGCTTTTGCAAATAAAAGAAATAAATATGTATGTATTATGAATTTTAATAGAATAATAGTCTTTTTATTTTCAACTATCTGTAACATAGCTACTAGACTAGGTACTTCAAATAATTACAATAACTATTATTAATACAAAAAAGGATGTTGTTATTATTTATTTATACAAATTCTTATTGAATCGCTTAATGTAAGTCAAATAAATAAATTGTTAATCAAAACAGTAGCAGTAAACTGATATTGACATTACAGCAATTCAGTCCCCCTGGTTTAATACAGGAAATATGATCAGACTAAGCAGTGAGTAATGCGGATTGTGAGTCAGACATTTAGCTTCCACAAATGTGTAACCATCAGTGTGTTACATCTATCATGATACCTCTCTTACCTTTTGTTTAATGTTTATTAATGTATTTTCCTTTGAATTCTGACTAGTTTTAAAGGCTGTCTTTATGTACCATACCACTTTGAAACTACATTAATGTGGTAAATAAATTTAAAATTCAGTGTATTCTTAATCATAAAAGTTGGAATAATAATAGAAACTAATATCAGGGTTTTGTTACTAAAGGACAAGGAAATAAACATAATATTAGTCATCGGCAAAGTCATCAGGTCACAATATCTACTTACAAAAATAAAATAAAAAATATATATTTCATGCTAATATTGGGCAACTTTCCTAATGTCTCATATATTACAATATACACAGTTTATGCTGAACATAAAATAAAAGGTTTAGACTTTTTTTACTTGCCAAATAGGTATTACTTGTTAGACATAGTTGATCCACACAATACATGATCTAATAACCTGTTATGTAGAGTTCGATTCTCACGCAATCGTCAATGAACTAGTTAGACAACAAAATATGGGAATAGTAGGTACCTATCATTAGTGGGTAGCTATCATTAATACTAAAGTATACTAATGTAGGGTAAATGATCTTTACTTTAGGAAATTCTTTAACGTTGTTTGTAGGATAACTCGACTTCTCTTGAAATAGCATGAATCGCGCATAACAACAGTCATAATTATGCCGACTAATTAAATTTTAAAGTGCCATGACGAACACAAAATCATTTTGCTGCTGTGCAAGACTTCACAGCGATTATTGCGCCGCATGGTCGATTTATATTGGTAAATACAACAAACATTGAAGGAAAAATTACAAGGACATGCAAATTACAACAAGTGGGGCTGCAAAAACAAGCAACTTTACTCACTTGTACAACAAAAGATTGATAGTGCCAGGAGACAAACACCCAGCGTGTTTGCCATGTTTTCACGCTAATATCTTCCCGTATTGTCCGATTTTGTTCTTCGCGATGAAAAGACTAACAAATACTCAACAATTTTCACTTTGTTTGGAAGTTATTGCGTACCTATCGATTAATAAACAAGTGTCAAGTCACTCGAAGCGAAATAAAATGAAATGTCAGTCAAGAAGTCTTGTCTTGCGCGCCTGTCTGTAGTGATGTTCTCAATTGTGAAAAATAACGTTCGATAACGTTATCCATTTTGAATATTAGGATATTAGCTTCAAATCTCACTCTCTATTTCACAAAAACTATGTGTAGAATAAATGAGTTGCTAGTTTTTTAACAAGTTTTAACACAAAAATAAAGCAAATTATGCAATGCAAATGCAGAGTACCTAGGAATTAAACAAAAAAACTTGCAAAAATGGGGCAGTTATTTTAGGTCGATATTTTTTTGTCAGCACTAATTTGAATTACAGCGCCATCTCGTATCGAGTAGTAATACTTTTACAGTTTGTAATGTACATGATAATAGTGCTACTTGCCACTAGATGCCGGTAACTCGTAAAGTTACCCATTGTTAATAAAGATGGCAGCACTGATTGTAAGTTGTAAAACGATAAAAAATCCACGAAAGAAGCAAAATATTCCAAACAAAGTGAAAATTGTTGAGTATTTGTTAGTCTTTTCATCGCGAAGAACAAAATCGGACAATACGGGAAGATATTAGCGTGAAAACATGGCAAACACGCTGGGTGTTTGTCTCCTGGCACTATCAATCTTTTGTTGTACAAGTGAGTATAGTTTGCTTGTTTTTGCAGCCCCACTTGTTGTAATTTGCATGTCCTTGTAATTTTTCCTTCAATGTTTGTTGTATTTACCAATATAAATCGACCATGCGGCGCAATAATCGCTGTGAAGTCTTGCACAGCAGCAAAATGATTTTGTGTTCGTCATGGCACTTTAAAATTTAATTAGTCGGCATAATTATGACTGTTGTTATGCGCGATTCATGCTATTTCAAGAGAAGTCGAGTTATCCTACAAACAACGTTAAAGAATTTCCTAAAGTAAAGATCATTTACCCTACATTAGTATACTTTAGTATTAATGATAGCTACCCACTAATGATAGGTACCTACTATTCCCATATTTTGTTGTCTAACTAGTTCATTGACGATTGCGTGAGAATCGAACTCTACATAACAGGTTATTAGATCATGTATTGTGTGGATCAACTATGTCTAACAAGTAATACCTATTTGGCAAGTAAAAAAAGTCTAAACCTTTTATTTTATGTTCAGCATAAACTGTGTATATTGTAATATATGAGACATTAGGAAAGTTGCCCAATATTAGCATGAAATATATATTTTTTATTTTATTTTTGTAAGTAGATATTGTGACCTGATGACTTTGCCGATGACTAATATTATGTTTATTTCCTTGTCCTTTAGTAACAAAACCCTGATATTAGTTTCTATTATTATTCCAACTTTTATGATTAAGAATACACTGAATTTTAAATTTATTTACCACATTAATGTAGTTTCAAAGTGGTATGGTACATAAAGACAGCCTTTAAAACTAGTCAGAATTCAAAGGAAAATACATTAATAAACATTAAACAAAAGGTAAGAGAGGTATCATGATAGATGTAACACACTGATGGTTACACATTTGTGGAAGCTAAATGTCTGACTCACAATCCGCATTACTCACTGCTTAGTCTGATCATATTTCCTGTATTAAACCAGGGGGACTGAATTGCTGTAATGTCAATATCAGTTTACTGCTACTGTTTTGATTAACAATTTATTTATTTGACTTACATTAAGCGATTCAATAAGAATTTGTATAAATAAATAATAACAACATCCTTTTTTGTATTAATAATAGTTATTGTAATTATTTGAAGTACCTAGTCTAGTAGCTATGTTACAGATAGTTGAAAATAAAAAGACTATTATTCTATTAAAATTCATAATACATACATATTTATTTCTTTTATTTGCAAAAGCTTACTCAGTAACAACTACTCATAATAATTCTTTTATATATGTTATATTCCTGTCACGATACTTGATAAAATGAAATATTTGAGTGTTGACCTTAAAGATAATGTGATAGTGGTTGACTGCAAATCATAAAACTTAAACTTCTTTGACTAATACAACAAGTCAACAACTCGTTAAAATAAATATAGGGATAATTATTACATGCAATATAGGATATACAGGGTGTCCAGGAATTAATGGATAACCCTTTAACTTCGGCTAGCTTGACCGATGCCCTACTTGTAAAAAAATTATGACCTCAGTAAAAGTGTCACAGTTTTCGAAATATCGTACAAAAAACCGATTTTTTAATAATTTTCTCCCTACGCTCAGTTATTTTCATGCCATTTCATCAAATATCAACATTTTTGGGTTTTTTATTTTTTTTAATATACCTTAATAGTTGATACTTAAAATGAATACATTATTTTAGTACCTATTTATAAGAAAATAATTTTAAAAATAAGTTTTATTGAAAAAATTAGGCAAAATATTTTTAAAATTTTGTCTTTGACCTCCTACGGTGAAAAAAAAAAGTGACACTTTTACTGAGGTCATATTTTTTTTACAAGTAGGGCATCGGTCAAGCTAGCCGCAGTTAAAGGGTTATCCATTAATTCCTGGACACCCTGTATAATGATTATTAAACTATAATAAAAGGAAAAATATAAAAATAATACATATTATTAATAATTCTATCAGAAATAAATGTAATATAGAACACAATGCCCCTTCAACTGTGAATGTTTATAAACTAATTGGCAATTTTGCGATAAACACCACCAACCTCATGTTATTTTATCATCACAATAATTATTATTCTAAAGCTAATTGGCTTATCAAGTTATACTAAAGCATAAATATAATGTGATCTTTGTAGTATGAACATGACTACAGGGATCTATATTTAGATTTTAATGGATTAGCTGTAGGATTAGTTACTAATGCCACTAAAAGCTAGCATAAAACAATAGTACCTAAACATTAGCTATTAAAATTAGCAAAAGCAAAAACGAACTTGTACTAGATATATGTGCTTCTTTAGCAGTTTGTCAACCATAATTTAAATTCCTGCTTATGATCTAGAACAAATATTTGATTAGATTATATTCTATAATATCCTAGTATATACCTATTCAATATCTTTATCTAATATCTATTCTAGAATATTCTAATTAATTGTAATTATATAAACATGTTTCTCTAATTTGACTTAAGCATTCGCAATTACTTGACTGATAGCTATCAATTAAGATCCTGCCT
>JARACY010006575.1:0-16279 GCA_029255725.1 Scrobipalpa atriplicella
CGTTACCGGTTTTCTTTTTAGGCGTATATCGATTATCATTGGAATCGATTTATCTCACGTTGTATTGATGTTATAGTTTTTACGTGTGCTTTAATTTTTTTAATATATTTATAAATTTATCTAAGTGACACGGAAGAATATTTTGTTTTCCATATATCAATGTAAGTATAAAGTGTAAATATATTTGAATGGCGGGACCGACTTCGAATCGGAAAGAGTTCCAAGTAAGTGGCACCTCTCTAGCTAGCCCGTTCGTTTCCGTCGTTTCCCGCGTGCTATGAAAATTTTCGCTGTCATCTGAGTAATTGGAAATATAGTTAATTTATAAATTTCAGTGATATTTTGTGAAAATCCTAAGGAAAACCGGTAACGTGAATAACATCACTACGACAAGTTGTCTATGGTTCTCCAATGTTCGAATTCGATTACACACAAGTAAACAATAATAAATAAAAAAAATAAAATAAAACAACTCATTTTTAACAAACAAATTTTATTATCAATTTGCAAACAAAAAATAAATAAATAACAGTTACCCTTATACCCATCCTGATACTTACATGGGTATACAATATGCTTGTAAATCGGCCTACCAAACAGGGCAAATAGTTAATTGCGATCGTACAGATCACCACTGATGCATCCAACATGCATCCCTTTTAACTCGAAATAGGTAGAGATTCCGCTGTTTTTCCGGAATCAGGGTTGAGATCCCAGCATCTCCACCAAATATGTGGCCACGATTATCATATGGGAATCTATACAGGGAATGTAACAGACATAATCACAACCACATAGATCAAGATACGCTGGGTGTTAAAGTAGGCATTGATATAAATCACAAGATCAGGCAATTCGACCCACCATAATTAAGATAATCATTGCAACTGTTAGTTAGGGATTACTTATAGAATGAAAGGGAATATGAAAGCCACCGCAGTGGAACGGATACTAGCTCCGTCTTACTTTCTGCACGGGCGGCGAGTCCAAGGTGACCGCATACTGCATCCCGCTAGCCATCTCTAGCTTTGGATACAGACCAAAACCCGCTATGCCGGCGAGAGAGCCAAGAACCAACAGCAATCACTTCCCTCAAGATAGGGAAATGGACAGGGGCCCGAGGGCCCCAGCGAGTCTCCAAAAACCTCCCCTTACAACCCGCCATCTCAGCCTCCACAATTTTCTCTCTTGCCCAAATCAACACAAAGGAGCAGATCTCCTATACAAGTCGGGTGGCCACCCCTTTCCAAATGGACTGCCAGATGCAGTCTATGGGCATGAATACCAAAGAGAGAATTACAAATGGTCATGCTCTCTATCCGCCAGATAACTAACCAAAAGATTTACATATACTAGTTCAAACTGGTCGGATCACCAAATCTCATGATTTACACAATTACCATGACCATCATCAACATAATTAATCCAGGGACTCATCAAGTCTCCAGCAACAAGCAGATCTTGTGCTCCAGTCGTGTTCTGCCCTTCCTCAATCATACTCTGGCAGACAGACCACACTCATGGACCTCTCTTAGGTTATATTATAGGGTACAAAAGACTCACCAGGAATCTCCACATCGGGGCTACGCTAGAGTTTCACCACGCGTGTCTCCACACACGCACTCACGCCCCGGCACTGGCTTCCACCGGCTTCAATCCCTAAATAATGAAGGACTCGTGGAACTCCACGACAGTACTTGTTAATTCAAAAGACTAAATGATTCAGTAACTGAATTCAGTCAAGTGAAATAGCATTTAGGAAGTTAGAATCCTAATTAGCATCCTAAATCGGAGCTAGTGAGGCTTCTGACTTAGCCAGTCTATTTCATTAAAAATCTTAGGAACTAAATACCTGGAGCATCGTTTGCCATAATAGTTATTGAATTTTACCTGCCCTAACTCTAATTTTTCAATTTTGTGTTTTTAGCGCTGTAAAGCTGTATACAAAAATGGCGACACATACAAAGGTGTTGTCATTCTTTACGACTAATACATGGTTGACTAAAGACAAGAACCTGCAAGAAATGTACGCCACCTTCAATGAAACGGACAAAAAAATATTCAACTGCGATATAGCTACTCAAAATTGGCACGACCTTCTGCTATCCTGGACGTTAGGTACCTAATTTCTTTATTTATTTCCTGAAAGTATTTTCTGGTGAGTTTCATTGATTGAGCAACCCATGGTATAAGAAAATAACCCAGGTATGCAGGAATAACTACATATTTTAGCCTAGTCTGCAGTTTATTTTTTTGCAGATTCGAAATTTGTGAAATGGTCACACCAAAAAATCGGAAGAAAGGATCGGAAGTCTGGCTGGATGGTGCTTATGGAACTGCTTCCTGCAAACCTGGGTTTATTTTCTTATACCATGGGTTGCTCAATCAATGAAACTCACCAGAAAATACTTTCAGGAAATAAAGTAAAGAAATTAGGTACCTAACGTCCAGGATAGCAGAAGGTCGTGCCAATTTTGAGTAGCTATATCGCAGTTGAATATTTTTTTGTCCGTTTCATTGAAGGTGGCGTACATTTCTTGCAGGTTCTTGTCTTTAGTCAACCATGTATTAGTCGTAAAGAATGACAACACCTTTTGTATGTGTCGCCATTTTTGTATACAGCTTTACAGCGCTAAAAACACAAAATTGAAAAATTAGAGTTAGGGCAGGTAAAATTCAATAACTATTATGGCAAACGATGCTCCCAGGTATTTAGTTCCTAAGATTTTTAATGAAATAGACTGGCTAAGTCAGAAGCCTCACTAGCTCCGATTTAGGATGCTAATTAGGATTCTAACTTCCTAAATGCTATTTCACTTGACTGAATTCAGTTACTGAATCATTTAGTCTTTTGAATTAACAAGTACTGTCGTGGAGTTCCACGAGTCCTTCATTATTTAGGGATTGAAGCCGGTGGAAGCCAGTGCCGGGGCGTGAGTGCGTGTGTGGAGACACGGTGGGTGAACTCTAGCGTAGCCCCGATGTGGAGATTCCTGGTGAGTCTTTTGTACCCTATAATATAACCTAAGAGAGGTCATGAGTGTGGTCTGTCTGCCAGAGTATGATTGAGGAAGGGCAGAACACGACTGGAGCACAAGATCTGCTTGTTGCTGGAGACTTGATGAGTCCCTGGATTAATTATGTTGATGATGGTCATGGTAATTGTGTAAATCATGAGATTTGGTGATCCGACCAGTTTGAACTAGTATATGTAAATCTTTTGGTTAGTTATCTGGCGGATAGAGAGCATGACCATTTGTAATTCTCTCTTTGGTATTCATGCCCATAGACTGCATCTGGCAGTCCATTTGGAAAGGGGTGGCCACCCGACTTGTATAGGAGATCTGCTCCTTTGTGTTGATTTGGGCAAGAGAGAAAATTGTGGAGGCTGAGATGGCGGGTTGTAAGGGGAGGTTTTGGAGACTCGCTGGGGCCCTCGGGCCCCTGTCCATTTCCCTATCTTGAGGGAAGTGATTGCTGTTGGTTCTTGGCTCTCTCGCCGGCATAGCGGGTTTGGTCTGTATCCAAAGCTAGAGATGGCTAGCGGGATGCAGTATGCGGGTCACCTTGGACTCGCCGCCCGTGCAGAAAGTAAGACGGAGCTAGTATCCGTTCCACTGCGGTGGCTTTCATATTCCCTTTCATTCTATAAGTAATCCCTAACTAACAGTTGCAATGATTATCTTAATTATGGTGGTCGAATTGCCTGATCTTGTGATTTATATCAATGCCTACTTTAACACCCAGCGTATCTTGATCTATGTGGTTGTGATTATGTCTGTTACATTCCCTGTATAGATTCCCATATGATAATCGTGGCCACATATTTGGTGGAGATGCTGGGATCTCAACCCTGATTCCGGAAAAACAGCGGAATCTCTACCTATTTCGAGTTAAAAGGGATGCATGTTGGATGCATCAGTGGTGATCTGTACGATCGCAATTAACTATTTGCCTGTTTGGTAGGCCGATTTACAAGCATATTGTATACCCATGTAAGTATCAGGATGGGTATAAGGGTAACTGTTATTTATTTATTTTTTGTTTGCAAATTGATAATAAAATTTGTTTGTTAAAAATGAGTTGTTTTATTTTATTTTTTTTATTTATTATTGTTTACTTGTGTGTATTCGAATTCGAACATTGGAGAACCATAGACAACTTGTCGTAGTGATGTTATTCACGTTACCGGTTTTCTTTTTAGGCGTATATCGATTATCATTGGAATCGATTTATCTCACGTTGTATTGATGTTATAGTTTTTACGTGTGCTTTAATTTTTTAATATATTTATAAATTTATCTAAGTGACACGGAAGAATATTTTGTTTCCATATATCAATGTAAGTATAAAGTGTAAATATATTTGAATGGCGGGACCGACTTCGAATCGGAAAGAGTTCCAAGTAAGTGGCACCTCTCTAGCTAGCCCGTTCGTTTCCGTCGTTTCCCGCGTGCTATGAAAATTTTCGCTGTCATCTGAGTAATTGGAAATATAGTTAATTTATAAATTTCAGTGATATTTTGTGAAAATCCTAAGGAAATCTAGTGAGTTTGCTGTTTGGAACTTGTCGGAGGATTAATTTCTTGAAAATTACGGAAGGAATCCGATCTAAGTACAGATACTCATAGCGTCAGGTAGTTACTTGTGCGTTTTCTATGAGAAATTCATAAAATTAGAACTAATTTCGTGTTTGTAGTACCTTCCACGTCTGAAAAAGGTGTTATTACGTTCTTTTATCTTTTTTACAGCCGAAATCGTATACATGGGTCTGTCCTATCGAGTGTAAATTGTATGGATACAAGTTTCTACAAGAGGTGGTTGTACAAGGAGCTGTATCCCAGTTTTCTTCCGTAGGAATTGCCAAGGTATTGTACAAATTGTTAGGTAGTTATACACAATCTAAGGTCGCCTTGATATTTCGAACGTTAACTCATTGTTTTTACCGTACATTGTTTTCTCCTATGAGAAAGAATAGTAGTTTATGTCCATTAGGAAGTAATCTACAATGAATTATTCTAAAGATAAGAGTCGAGCATTGGATTTTAATCAATGCAGAAAATTAAACCCTTTTATCCTTTTCCACTTAATTTAAGTTCAGAATACAAAGTATTAAAATTTTAATGTTTGTGAAAGTTATTTGATTATGAGTTTTCTATGGACTTTCAGTTAACCTCGGATGAAAATAAATTGCAAAAATGGAGCAAGCTTTACAACACAGGCTGCAATTGCGCCATAGTAGGTTGGTGAAAACTTTAGAAGAGGTAAAGCCCATTGTGAATAGTACAGAAAGTGTTAAGATTACTCAAGATTGGTTGATAAATACACGAATTAGACTGAGACAAGAAATTGAAAAGTTAGACACAGAATTGCAAAGCTACATCACAAAAGTATCTGAACAAGATACGGAGTTGTCTAAACTTTGTCTTGAGCACCAAGTTGAGGCCGAAGAAAAGCTGGTGGAATTGGATACTTGGTACGCCATTCATTTTAAGGAGGGAATAAACAAGGAGGAGTTAGTACAAAATTGTGGTCAAACTAAACTGCCTAAATTAGAGATTTGTAAGTTTAATGGAGATGTTTTAAAGTGGCCAGAATTTTGGGACAAATTTGAATCAAACATTCATTCAAGAAACTTAAGGGAAGTAGACAAACTGTCTTACTTATTTGGATTACTGGAAGGACCAGCGTTGGAAGCACTAAGGGGGTTAGATGCTTCCAAAGATAATTACAATATAGCCCTTGATATATTAAAGAAAAGATATGGAGACAAAGGTCTTGTAATAGATGCACATTACAAAGCATTGGCTAATATGAGTAAATGTACTGAGGAAAATATTCGTGTAACATTGGATACAATAAAGAGACATTTGAGAATTTTAGAGAATTTAGGTGAGGATACGAAAGGAAATTATTTTCGGAATATAATTGTTACTAAATTTCCAGACCAAGTTATTTATGAGTTAAATCTACTGTTGACTCATGAGAAAACAATTGATAGCATGCTAGAGACATTAGAAAAAATAGTTACAGCTAAGGAAAGATCTAAGATTATGATATCTCAGCCATTTAAGGATCAAACTAATGCAGCAGCGACCAGCACAACAGAAATTCTGCATGTTGATGCTAAGGAAGTACCCAAGTCAAGAAAAAGGAAATTTATTACGACTCAACATTCGAAAGTTCAACAAACTAAACGATCAAGAATCCAATGTGCATTTTGTAATGGAAATCACTTTAGCGACCAGTGTCGTACTTATAAGACATATCAAGAAAGACAAAGGAAAATCGGTAGGAAGTGTTACAAGTGTTTAGGCAGAGGACATGTCATGAAGAATTGTAACTCAAATGTCAACTGTATGTATTGCCGCGGACAACATAACAGAGCCCTATGCAAGAAGAGGTTTCATGTAGAAACCAACAAGAAACAGTCTACTGCTGTGCCAGATAAACCTGAAGGTAAAATGGAAATGGCTATAGTTAATGAGAGTATTGCATATACAAGTTTTCCTATTGATAATATTAAATACTTCTTACAGACGGCAACAGCAAAGATAATAAAAACTGAAACCACCACTGTACCAGTTCGACTCCTTCTGGACAGTGGCAGCCAGAGGAGTTATCTATCTGCACAGCTTGCCACGAAATTGGAAATTACCCCAGATTACAACAACAAATTATTAATATATACATTCGGAGCTAGCAAACCTTATGAAACAGTGAGTCCATCTGCAGAGATTCTCTTATTAACTAAAAGAAATACAGAAACACCCATACGAGTAAACATTGTACCGCGTATCACAGATAGAGTACCAGTGACATATTTAGAAGAAATAGGTCCAATAGATTTATCCGCAGACGATCACAGTATGGGTGAACAAGTGAATCTGTTAATTGGCAATGACTATTATTTCTCATTTATTCGGAACAAACGTATAAAATTGTCAAAATATCTATTCTTGGTTGACACAGATTTCGGATGGATTATAACCGGTCACAAACCTGAAATAGAAAGAGAGGATGATCTATCAATTATAACATACTGTCAAAGTCATATCAATAGCCCATACTTTTCAGAACCAGATTTGCCTCTCAGAGATATTGATATGAAATTTCTTTGGTCGTTGGAGAGTATTGGTATCGTTGATTCACCCAAGGCTACTCGTGATGAAGAAACTATAAGACATTTTAATCAAACAGTAAATTACAATAATGGGAGGTATGAAGTTAAATGGCCTTGGATCGAGTATCCACCGAATTTACCTTCAAATTTCGGCTTGGCATTGGGACGGTTAAAAGGACTTTTGAAAAGATCAGATGAAGACATCCTTAAAGATTACAATGAGATTTTAAATGAACAGTTACAGGCTGGAATAATAGAAATAATAGAGCCTGAGATAGCTCGCAAATCAGTGGAGCATCCCATACATTATTTATCTCACCATATGGTAAAACAACCTGGCAAAAGAGGCAGAATTGTATGTGATGGATCAGCACACTTAAAAGACGAAAAAAGTGTTAATGAATGTATGTATAAAGGCCCATCCCTTTTAGAAGATCTTAATGCTCTGCTTCTGAAATTCAGAACCGGAAAGATAGGAATCACAGCTGATGTCGAAAAGGCCTTCCTGCAAGTCGGGTTACAGGCAGAAGACCGTGACGTGACACGCTTTCTGTGGGTGAAAGATGCTACAAAAGAATTAACAGAAGACAATTTAATATATTTTAGATTTTGTCGGGTTCCGTTCGGAATCATATCCAGTCCTTTTCTATTGACTGCTACCATCAGACATCACTTAGCTAATAGCAATGAAAAGCTATTGAAAAAGGTAGCTGACAGATGCTATGTTGATAATTTGGTGACAGAAGCGAAGTCCCTAGAAGATGCCGAAAAAATTTATAAAGAAACAAGAACAGTATTCGAGGAATTGTCGATGAACATACGGGACTGGACGTCTAATGATGTACAATTCATGAAGAATATACCTGTAGAACACAGATCAAAAGCAGGTAAAGTGGTAAAAGTACTTGGTGTCAATTGGAACCTTGAAGAAGATACGCTACATCTTAGAATACCAGATATGAAGGTGAAGTCTAATGAAGGTCTAGTCACAAAGAGGAATGTTCTGCAAACAATGGCCCGAATATACGATCCTTGTGGATTTGCTTCGCCAATTATATTGCCTGCCAAATTGCTATTTCAGCAAACATGTGTTAAAAAATTGAAATGGAACTCAGAGCTGCCTCCAGACATGTTGCAGGAATGGAATGGTGTGATAAGTGACTTAGAATATGCCAAAACCATCGCTGTTCCTAGATATATAGGCAAAGATATGCCAGAGGAAGAAAATCCTTTATATGAACTACATTGTTATACTGATGCTTCAAAGGATGCTTATGCAGCAGTAGTCTATGTCGTGTCAAGAGGACTAAGTAAAGCAGTATCAGCCTTTCTTATGTCGAAATCAAGAGTCACACCAGTTGAAGACAAAAGTGACTTAAAGATCCCGAGACTTGAACTATTGGGTGTTCTCATTGGTAGTAGACTACTGAAATATGTATCGGAAAATTTGGATTTGCCCATAAACAAAAAAATCTTATGGACGGATAGCATGATAGTGCTTGCTTGGCTGAAAACAAACAAATTGTTGCCACCATTCGTATCTAGGCGCATTAATGAAATTAAGACAAGGCAAGATGTGGAACACAGATATGTTCCAACAGATTTGAACCCCGCGGATGTGGCTACTCGGCCAGAGACTATGAAAAATAAATCACATTTGTGGTTTAACGGTCCCGAGTATCTTTTAAAAGGTGAAGAATATTGGCCTCGTCAACGCTGTGACACGCAGCAAGTTCTTTTTTCTGTTGGGGAGTCTCTGAACCATGTGGATGGTCCAGAAATGGCAACTAGAGGTTACGAAGATGAGGTTGACGAACTAAGCGAAGCAGTCCATGACACTATAATGATACAAGGGGACGAAGTTGAAGATCAGAAATTGGCTGAGTTAAGACAATTACAACGTGAGCATTTTCCAGAAGAGGTATCTGGTAAGGTGACCAGCTTGACAAGGAATTTAGGTATCTTTCTAGATGAGGACCATGTACTCCGTTGTAAAGGCCGCATGGGTAATACAGATTGGAGCTATGATAAAAAGTATCCAATATTGATTCCTAAAGAAAGTGAATTTACAAAAGGTCTTATACTCAAGACACATGAAGAAAACTATCATGTTGGAGTGGCACACACCCTCAGCATAATTCGGCAAAAATTTTGGATACCCCAAGGACGGGCTCAAGTTTTGAAAATTCTGAAAAAATGTCCTCAATGCATTAAACATGGAGGAGGTCCATACAAGCTACCAAGCACTCCTGCATTATCTTCAGAAAGAGTGAAACTCAGCACCCCATTTGCTTTTACGGGAATGGATTACTTTGGGCCTCTATTTGTGCAAACATCCGGTGGCAAAGAAAAAAGATGGATATGTCTCTATACGTGTTTGGCAATTCGAGCCATAAGCCTTGAGGTTGTGAATGGCCTGACAGCTGATCAGTGCTTGATGGCTTTAAGAAGGCTCATTGCTTCTAGAGGAAAACCCAACTTGATTGTCTCAGACAATGCAACTCAATTCAGGCTGACGAGCGAGGTTTTAGCGGATCCACACTGTGTGGAGAATGGAATAAAATGGAAATTTATACCACAGTTGGCTCCGTGGCATGGTGGTGTCTATGAACGGTTAATAGCATTGGTTAAAAATTGCTTAAAAAGAACATTGGACAAACATCTATTGCATGATGGTCAATTACTTACCGTGATTAAAGAAGTGGAAGCTGTGGTAAACACAAGACCTCTGACGATGGTTGGTTCTGAAGTGGAACGTGTACTTCGTCCAGTTGATTTTCTCTCACCAGGAAGTTGTTTAGAACTTACTCCAACCGGAGATACTATTACTGAAGGAACAACAACTAAAATAGACCTCATGAAAAGTTGGAAAAGGGATCAGATAATCCTGTCTGAATTTAAGAAGATGTTTCATGAACAGTACCTGCCAAGTCTGAGAGAGAGATATAGACAGTACCCTAAACAACCAAGAGTCACTTCAGATAAGTTACCTAAGATAGGTGATGTTGTCCAAATCAAGGATGATTCGAAAAACCGCATTAACTGGAAAGTCGGAAAAATATCATCACTCATAGAGGGAAAAGATGGTCAGTGTCGAATCGCCAAAGTTAAAGTAGGCGATCATGAGTTCACGCGTTCTATTGGCCATTTATATCCTCTAGAAGCGGATATAGGAAGCCAAGACATAAGATTAGATGCGATTCAACATGTTGAGAAACCTGCTGAAGAAATGATTACTGACAATAACAGGTCTCTTCAGATGGTGGAAATAGATCTACCTGATTTGAGTGAGGTGGATGAGGTAGAGATAAACCCTAATAAGCTAAATGAAGCTGGATGTGAAGAGACTCCTGCTGTACCCTTGGATTCTGACAAGTCCGATGTTGTGAGCATTGACGCTGGTGAGGTGGAAGTAAATGAATCCGACCAGGTGGCTCATGATTCGAGGGTACGAAGAGAGTCTGCTATACGTGCTCGAGAGAAGATTGCCGAGTGGACGAGGCATCTCCTAACTGTATTGTAACCTATAGAAACTTCTGTTGTGGCCGGGAGTGTCGTGGAGTTCCACGAGTCCTTCATTATTTAGGGATTGAAGCCGGTGGAAGCCAGTGCCGGGGCGTGAGTGCGTGTGTGGAGACACGCGTGGTGAACTCTAGCGTAGCCCCGATGTGGAGATTCCTGGTGAGTCTTTTGTACCCTATAATATAACCTAAGAGAGGTCATGAGTGTGGTCTGTCTGCCAGAGTATGATTGAGGAAGGGCAGAACACGACTGGAGCACAAGATCTGCTTGTTGCTGGAGACTTGATGAGTCCCTGGATTAATTATGTTGATGATGGTCATGGTAATTGTGTAAATCATGAGATTTGGTGATCCGACCAGTTTGAACTAGTATATGTAAATCTTTTGGTTAGTTATCTGGCGGATAGAGAGCATGACCATTTGTAATTCTCTCTTTGGTATTCATGCCCATAGACTGCATCTGGCAGTCCATTTGGAAAGGGGTGGCCACCCGACTTGTATAGGAGATCTGCTCCTTTGTGTTGATTTGGGCAAGAGAGAAAATTGTGGAGGCTGAGATGGCGGGTTGTAAGGGGAGGTTTTGGAGACTCGCTGGGGCCCTCGGGCCCCTGTCCATTTCCCTATCTTGAGGGAAGTGATTGCTGTTGGTTCTTGGCTCTCTCGCCGGCATAGCGGGTTTGGTCTGTATCCAAAGCTAGAGATGGCTAGCGGGATGCAGTATGCGGGTCACCTTGGACTCGCCGCCCGTGCAGAAAGTAAGACGGAGCTAGTATCCGTTCCACTGCGGTGGCTTTCATATTCCCTTTCATTCTATAAGTAATCCCTAACTAACAGTTGCAATGATTATCTTAATTATGGTGGTCGAATTGCCTGATCTTGTGATTTATATCAATGCCTACTTTAACACCCAGCGTATCTTGATCTATGTGGTTGTGATTATGTCTGTTACATTCCCTGTATAGATTCCCATATGATAATCGTGGCCACAAGTACAGTCAGCGTAATAGAAAACTGACCCCCATTTCGTAAAATTGTAATTTTAATCAAATCAATCGTGTGTTGTTCTGATTTGTTATACATATAGCTGACTAGATGTATCTAGTCAGTTACTTTGGCGAGCGCAGTGTAAATCGAAATTCGACTTTTACGACACCAGCGGAAAAAGCGCCGAAACGGTACCATATGGGTCAGAGGCCTATTAGCTGTTCTATTAGGCGGTTTAAAATCTCTGACACCAGGGTTTATCGGGTCGATCGACTTGATACCCATACAGAAGAAGAAGAAGAACCATATGGGTAGGTATCATGGGTAGTTGTTGGCCCCACTCGCTGTCTTTGATTATGGTCACAAAACATGTGGGAGGCGTATTACCTGTTCAATTAGGCGGTTTAATAAATCTGACCAGGGTTAATTGGGTCGACTCTGCAAAAGAAGATCGCTCCCTGAGCCAGGTGGCGCCCTCATCTGTCAAAAAATCATTACTCACTGAAAAAACAATTAATCGAAAACCCGGCAAACCAGATTGAAATAAAAGCAAAGAAGATAATTTAGAACATCATAAAGTTGCAATTCATAGTTCCTGGTAGTAACAGAAGTAAAATTTGCGAAAAACGGCCACTTTTAGCACTTTTGGTATCTGTAACTGCTGTAAACACTGAATCATGAATTTATAGTGCTTAAAACAAACTTCAGTACCATTATTTAAATCTGGTTTACCGGATTTTCGATTCATTGCGTTTTCAGTGAGTATTGATTTTTTTAACTGATGAGGGCGCTGGCGGCACCGGGGATCCCCTTAACATAGAAAGTGATCTGATCAGTTAAAAACTTACATAGGTTTTTTCCCCATGAGTAATAGTATCGCATCACCAATGTAGGCAGGAATAAAATGCCAAAGCCAGGAGAGTAGGAAATGCACAAATCTATTCGTTGTTTTGTATAGAAATATGTAGTAAAGTGACAATGGAGTGGGAAACTTCGGCCGCACCTCCTTTTCAAAAATATTTATCAAATTTCCTGAAAGAAATATATAGAACTATTCATTCATTCATAAAGTCACGCCTTTATCCCTTAAAAGGCGCCTTTGCCTCGTCTGACAAATATTGAGGGCAATTTTAGATTGTAAGTAATTAATGTGTGTCGCTATAGTGACAGGTTGTCAGCCCATCGCCTAAATTGCAATACACTATCCCGCAAATACCTTTTGCTGACTTCTACAGCATGCCCGGATGGAAGGGCAGCTGGAACATTCTATGTTTTTTTTTCTCTCCCAGTCCAGCATGGAAGAATATAAATCTTTAGGTAAGTAAAATAGACACACAGTGGGCTCAATTTGACGTGGCTAAACCATTATTGTTATTCTTTCTGCGCGTATCTGTCAAATTCAAATGGCTAAATCAAGTTTGGCGTTTCTAATTTTAGGCAGTCATCTTAGCGGAAATTAAAAAAGTCCCGGTAAAAAATGGAATTTCAGAGACGTCATATGAAATTAAGGCTCGTATTTATAAAGCCATCTCAAGATTGAGAGCAATATTGAGTGCGGATTTGACAGGTCATTTTGTATTGGAATGACGTTTCTGATACGAACTCAAACTCGCTGTCACTCTTGAGAGCTGATGATAAATACGGGCCTAGTTGACGTGAATTTCTAAAATACCAGTTGCTAAGATAATTGTTTTAAGTTAATTTTATATTAGCTATTTGAAGTTTAGACTTTTTAAGCGATATGCATCTAAAATTGACCCCAGTAAGTAGTTATAGTGAATAATAGTTATTCACTTGACTAACGGTTTAATGAAAATGTTTGAAGATTATAATACACTAATTTTACTTAAATCTCTTAAACACTTTTTTTTTTAAAGTAGTAGATAGAGTCTGTGCGAAAAGAGAACAGGCATAGAATCGGAGGGCGCACATTTGTATTAATTAGCCCACGGCTGGTGGCTTGGCGTTTATGCCTAGGTCTTTGACCTAAAACCTCCAAAATTTAATGTAGAAGGTTACTGTTAAAGACTTGGGCATAATCCTCACACGACCAAGCGACAGTTAATTAGTTTGCAAGTGCTTCGCTCTTGTGAGCTTAGCTGGTTTGGATCGGAACGGAATCCAACTCTTTAAGAGAAGCCGGTTAGGCACAATCTCCGCAGAGTGGTCCTCCCCCGCAAGGGGGCCTTTCCCACGTGTATCCCTGTCGAGATAAAGCTAGACATTGCTTTATCTCGACAGGGATACACGTGGGAAAGGCCAAACCAGCTAAGCTCACAAGAGCGAAAGCACTTGCAAACCAACTGTCATACGGGCAAATTCCATATCTGATGAGTCAGTGAAGACGAAACAGTTGTCAACAAACGACGAACCGATGCGTTTCGTTTTTCTTGCTTTCATCACAAAGGCTTAAGTGCCTTAAAAAACTAGACAGTTAATTAAATACAAATGCGCGCCCTCAAATTCCATGCCTGTTCTCTTTTCGCACAGACTCTATGGCTCGTATTTATAGAGCTATATCAAGGTTGAGAGCAATATTGAGTGCTGATTTGACAGGTGATTTTGTACTGCAATGACGTTTCTGATACGAACTCAAACTCGCTGTCACTCTTGAGAGCTGATTATAAATACGGGCATATAGAATGCTGGTACCGGTCACTATTTACTTACCCCATTTTGTTCTGTTCCTCATACTTGTAAAAGTATAAATTTTTGTTCCAAAATCGCCTTGAGATCTTCGTTTAGTCGTCAACCAGGCTGTATAGTAAACAAAACAGAAAAAAAATTTTAGCTTCTTTCATCAAGCATCGTGGGTTACCAACCCCATATTCAGAGTGTGACGACGCAGTGTGACGGGTATTCACCCGATTCAGTTGGTGAAGAAGAAGATAAATTTAGAACCTCATAAAGTTGAAATTTGCGATAAACGGCCATTTTTAGCACTTTTGGTATATTCTGTAACAGCTGTAAACACTGAATCATGAATTTATAGTGCTTAAAATAAACTTCAGTACCTACCTATTTTTCCTACCGGATTTCCGGACATCATCGCCTCACCTAGCTTCAGGACGTCCTGCACTACGGCTCGTATTTATAAAGCGATCTCAAGATTGAGAGCAATATTGAGTGAGAATTTTACAGGTAATTTTGTACTGTAATGACATTTCTGATACGAACTCAAACTCGCTGTCACTCTTAGAGAGCTGATTATAAATACGGGCCTACGTTTGTCTATATACACACAGTCCCGTAACCTAACCTAGCCTTTCACTGTCCCCTTAATTAAGTTTTATTAACTGGCTGACTGTGATTTAATTTATTATTTTATTGTTAATTCCAGTAATAGCATCGGCTCTAGAACCCTCACCTGGCTGGTTAGATAGGAGCTGTGTCTATGGACCTAGTGGAGTAAGTATGCTCGAACCTTTCATTATTTATGTCAAATGGGGATAAAAACTGGGAACTAAATGGCGCCACCAGCGAGTGTTCCTTTTTCCTGTGATTGGTCAGTAATCTGTCAATGTCAATGTCAATATCAGTTTTGCGTCTTCTCATTGGTCTCTTTTGGAACACTCGCTGATAGCGCCATCTGCAATTAGCTTTGCGTTTTTCTCCTCATTCCGCTCTCGATGTGTCAAGTTCCATTCCCCTTTAATACACTCATACGCTCGTATTTATAAAGCGATCTCAAGATTGAGAGCAATATTGAGTGCGGATTTGACAGGTAATTTTGTACTGGAATGACATTTCTGATACGAACTCAAACTCGATGTCACTCTTGAGAGCTGATTATAAATACGGGGCCTTATTATTTTGTTTGCAGGTACTAGTTGGGTCAGGTATGGGCGTCATGCATACCTTCCTATGTGATTTGGAAAGAAGTATTGATTTGGTTCCTGTCGACTTGGTCAACAACGCGATCATTGCTTCTGGTATAAGCCTTTATCTTTTCTTTTTAAAGATCGCTTAATGCAATAAGACCACCTTTGCGCACATTCATTTTTAAGGTTGTTTCTAAAAATGTAGGTACTATTTATTTTCTATTAGGGGATTACCCGGTGCCGCAAGCGCCCTCTTCAGTTTAAAATTCAATACTCACTGAAAACGCAATTAATCGAAAATCCGGTAGGAAAAATAGGTAGGTACTGAAGTTTATTTTAAGCACTATAAATTCATGATTCAGTGTTTACAGCTGTTACAGAATATACCAAAAGTGCTAAAAATGGCCGTTTATCGCAAATTTCAACTTTATGAGGTTCAAAATTTATCTTCTTCTTCACCAACTGAATCGGGTGAATACCCGTCACACTGCGTCGTCACACTCTGAATATGGGGTTGGTAACCCACGATGCTTGATGAAAGAAGCTAAAATTTTTTTCTGTTTTGTTTACTATACAGCCTGGTTGACGACTAAACGAAGATCTCAAGGCGATTTTGGAACAAAAATTTATACTTTTACAAGTATGAGGAACAGAACAAAATGGGGTAAGTAAATAGTGACCGGTACCAGCATTCTATATGCCCGTATTTATAATCAGCTCTCAAGAGTGACAGCGAGTTTGAGTTCGTATCAGAAACGTCATTGCAGTACAAAATCACCTGTCAAATCAGCCCTCAAATTGCCATGACTGTTCTCTTTTCGCACAGACTC
>JARACY010006576.1:0-16277 GCA_029255725.1 Scrobipalpa atriplicella
TACCTACCTATTTCCAGCAAAGGACCAGAGACTCAGAAGGTACCAATCTGTTTCTAAGGCCCGTATTTATAATCAGCTCTCAAGAGTGACAGCGAGTTTGAGTTTGTATCTGAAATGTCATTTCAGTAAAAAACAATCTGTCAAATTCATACTTAATATTGCTCTCAATCTTGAGATCGCTTTATAAATACGAGCCTAACAACCGCCGTTCCAGCCAAAAAGGCAAAAACGCACTCGTGTATAAAACGATTTATTTTATGTTAGCATAATGTTGGTATAGGTATAAGAAAAAAGTGATTACTGCTAGATATAACCAAACTCAATATTCACAAATCACCGGCACTTCTGGCTGCGAGCTGTTTTTATTTCGGTTATTACTGTTATTTATCGCTCCAAACGGATGCTATAAATCCGCGTGATATGAATCGAGATCTGCGTCTGCACATGTCCCTATTCGTTAGCGGTACATTCAGATATTATAGCGGTGATGTATGGAGCCACGAATTTACAGATGAACTTGAGAATGTAGTGGAGATTCTATACGAATCATACATACATACATATAATCACGCCTTTATCCCTAATGGGTTAGGCAAAGCGTAAACGACCTAAACAAAGGTCGTTCCGCTACGTCTGACAAGTTTTGAGGGTCATTCCAGATGGATCCGTATATTGATCCGTTACGAATCATTCACTTAAATATTACCTAGTAGTAATCAAACGTCAGTGCGAGACCTGACGCAACCGCGGAAACCCCCTCTACGCACTCAACAACCTGATGAAGGGGCTCCGAATTCCGAAACATGTCGTTGGATTACGATTACGACTAATGTAAGTAATGGCAAAAAAAAAAAATAGTAATTAAATTAATCACGATCATTCATGAATGATCGTGATTAATTTAATTACTATTTTTTTTTTTTTGCCTAATGCTAATCAAACACGTCACACGTCCCCATTACGCCCGCCGGCCGCGTACCCACGTTGAATGGCCAGCGAAATGTGCAGAACCATTACTAAAATAGTGTGTTTCACTTAAGTTTAAATAAGTTAGTTTCTATACGCTATGCTGTGGTAAAGAGATTCATTTTCAACATGTACGCTTACAGCTGCTTTGCATTGTATTTAGATAGAGGGATTTGGTACCAAAATCAAATTTTATTGTTGGACTGACAACCTACTCATCAACATATTGCCCCTTCAAACTTCCTACTCTATACAGAAATTGACATGATTTCATAACATTTGTGGAACAACGCATACCCTGTTACCATTAGCAGAATATTTCAAACTACACTCGACTCAACAACATCCAAATAAATCTCAAATCTCAAAGTCAATAAATATTTATTATCTAAACTGTTTCTCCTATATTGCTCCAATCGCTACCCGTTCAATAACTCATTTATTCCGTTTATAAATTTCAACTACCTCCCCTCTAGGGGCACTAATTTATTTACGACTATCGTATCGATATGAATCGCTTTCAATCGAATACGCGCGATTAATTTTATCGATACATTTTAATCGACAATAAAATACGAAAGCCCATCTGTCGATGTCGAGAGAATCGCACAGTAGTGTTAAAAGGTTTGAAAATATAGTTTGAGTTATGATAATTCGTTTGTTTGTTCAATTTAATAATCAAATAAAATCATGTTACCAGGCAGTATACCGGGGTGTAAGGGACAGCGTATCAGGAATTGATAGGGGTTGCTCATGAAACTAAACAACTTTAACCAGGAAATTCTTTCAGGAAATGAAAATAAAAATGGTTTTGTTTGGTTATGGCTGGACAAGGGAGAAAAAAAAAAATCATCGCAGACGAAGTCGCGGGTAAAAGCTATTCCATACTAATATTATAAATGCGAAAGTAACAGGGTATGCGTTGTTCCACAAATGTTATGAAATCATGTCAATTTCTGTTATAGAGTAGGAAGTTTGAAGGGGCAATATGTTGATGAGTAGGTTGTCAGTCCAACAATAAAATTTGATTTTGGTACCAAATCCCTCTATCTAAATACAATGCAAAGCAGCTGTAAGCGTACATGTTGAAAATGAATCTCTTTACCACAGCATAGCGTATAGAAACTAACTTATTTAAACTTAAGTGAAACACACTATTTTAGTAATGGTTCTGCACATTTCGCTGGCCATTCAACGTGGGTACGCGGCCGGCGGCGTAATGGGGACGTGTGACGTGTTTGATTAGCATTAGGCAAAAAAAAAAAAATAGTAATTAAATTAATCACGATCATTCATGAATGATCGTGATTAATTTAATTACTATTTTTTTTTTTTGCCATTACTTACATTAGTCGTAATCGTAATCCAACGACATGTTTCGGGAATTCGGAGCCCCTTCATCAGGTTGTTGAGTGCGTAGAGGGGGTTTCCGCGGTTGCGTCAGGTCTCGCACTGACGTTTGATTACTACTAGGTAATATTTAAGTGAATGATTCGTAACGGATCAATATACGGATCCATCTGGAATGACCCTCAAAACTTGTCAGACGTAGCGGAACGACCTTTGTTTAGGTCGTTTACGCTTTGCCTAACCCATTAGGGATAAAGGCGTGATTATATGTATGTATGTATGATTCGTATAGAATCTCCACTGACATTCTCAAGTTCATCTGTAAATTCGTGGCTCCATACATCACCGCTATAATATCTGAATGTACCGCTAACGAATAGGGACATGTGCAGACGCAGATCTCGATTCATATCACGCGGATTTATAGCATCCGTTTGGAGCGATAAATAACAGTAATAACCGAAATAAAAACAGCTCGCAGCCAGAAGTGCCGGTGATTTGTGAATATTGAGTTTGGTTATATCTAGCAGTAATCACTTTTTTCTTATACCTATACCAACATTATGCTAACATAAAATAAAATCGTTTTATACACGAGTGCGTTTTGCCTTTTTTGGCTGGAACGGCGGTTGTTAGGCTCGTATTTATAAAGCGATCTCAAGATTGAGAGCAATATTAAGTATGAATTTGACAGATTGTTTTTTACTGAAATGACATTTCAGATACAAACTCAAACTCGCTGTCACTCTTGAGAGCTGATTATAAATACGGGCCTTAGAAACAGATTGGTACCTTCTGAGTCTCTGGTCCTTTGCTGGAAATAGGTAGGTATTGTTGGTTGAATTATTGTTGAAAAAAAATCACTTGAACATCCTATAATAATATATCATTGTGTACAAAGGATAAAAGAAAACTGCCCTTAAACTTTATAAAAAAAAACTGCGTACTATGCTCTTAGAGTTGTAGACAAATAAATGAATAAGAATTAAAATCTATTTAATAGCTCTGCACTTTTAGATTATAATAGTGAGACCATTATAATTTCGAAAAGCCCATAATTTCTCATCATCAATATTCTAAAATTGAATGGGGTGCGAAGACAGGACAATAAAATACAAGTATACCTACCGGCCACATCAAACACTTACCCATTTGCAAATCCATTATCACTTACATTGATGTAGAGTGACCACGCTTTAGTCGGGACGCAATTATTTTTCATTACCCATGTTGATTCATTAAAGGGGGTGACCAATTATTTCTGCTCTATCCGTCATGTTGCCCTCCCGTGTCGTCCCCTCACTGGTCCCCTATTCGTGGTTTATGTAACGGAAAAGTGTTTGTTAAGGGGAAAGCGTTTATGGCCAACAGAAGAAAGGTTTTCTGAAGATAAACTATGAAATTATAAGCTATATTTCTTTATATTAGGTTTTGAGGGGGCTGTATTTATAAAAGTGTAACACTAATGACAATTCATTACTTCTAAAAAATCCTTAGATCTATCCTCATAACTCCAGGGTACTATTTGCTCCTCAATAGGATTAATTAAGTTTTTAAAAATCCTATCGCTAACTATAACTAATATCTACCTTTTTTCAATTCAAGTCAACACCAATCATATCATCTTACAGTTACAGCTTCAGGCAGCTCAACTTGGAATAGTACTTTATTATAAACAATGTAAAAACAAACTGGCTGAAATGTTACACGGCCCTTTCTATTTTCACTATTCGCTCTCTTGAGCTAATGATAAATTAGTTTTTTAACTTGATGACCATTGATTCTTTCATTCGTTTCTAGCATGGCCTACTGAGTGTACTTATCTACAAGTAGGTGCACTTTACGCAGTACCATAAAATAATATTTTTTTTTTTTATGAAAAAGCCAGTGGTCCGTATAGTTTTAATACCAATTATATAGACCGTTTTTATTTATTTTCAGACAACCAACAGCTAACAAATAAATTTCAATTGTTACAGATAACACATAACAGTTTGTCCGGTTAGTACTTGACTTGACTTGAATATTGAACTTTACTTGGAAAGTTTTTTTTATCTAGTACGTGACATTATTAAATGTTAAGTACCGGTCACTTGTAAAATATCACCGCCTGGAAATCCGCCATTTCACCCAACATATGCCACACACCTAGACTCGCCCCATCTGCCGCCCCTAACCACGGTTATATTTTATTTGTGCGATAAATAACGTTTTATTACACATATTTTGTCGTGTTATAATAACTAATGTACCCGATCTCAATTCGCATGTAACTCCTGGAACGACTGTTATTTTTCATTTTTTTTTATCTCCTTTGACTGAATGGGGTAGAGGGATTGGTAAGTTTTTTTTTTTATTTTACTAGAATACAAACTTAAAAAAATCCTATCCCTAATCCTATGCCTAAAAATCAGGATACAAAAAATGTTGAATGGATTATATAGTTTAGCAATGTAGAGAAATTAAATAATCTGTAAGAAACAGAAGTGACAAATTATTATTATTCCTAGAGTGCATAATTCTACTAACATTATTTTGTTACAATACAAAGTATCATATAAATAACAGCACAGCTTTTCGCGAGCGAAAAATATGCCTTCTCCACGTTGTTGTTCGCCATGGTCGCAATTTTTATTATTTATTTGTCTTTTTATTGCGTTTCACCCTCCTGTTTTCAAGGATAAGTTTTTAATTCGACGATAAAGCGATATCGTGTATGAATAATTATAATTTATAGGCCGTTGCGAATAATAAAAATGTTCTGCTTTATAAAAGATGATACGCGAAAATGTGTGGATTAGTGTGATTTATTTATTTGTCTTCTGGTTTGTGAAAAGCTATTTATATTTCATGGTAATAAGATAAATATAGGATATTTTTTTATTTAATTTTGTAACTTTTTGTTTTAGAAACATAGTGGTTTGACATCCTTATGGTCTTCAGTGTGTAGTAAATACGGTTCAACTGATGAAAACGGCATTGAAGTCTGTAAAACAAATCCATTCTTGCATACAATCCCAAAGAGTTTAAAGTTAGAGTCTGGTGAGTTTTCTTCATTAACGACTCCAATAAAAAAAACAGTTGAAGTATTGAATTCTCACAATGTCACTTTTTTGTTAGGTATACTGGTTTTGATCAGAAATCAAATCAATGGTGTTATCTTTCAGTACCTACGTAGGTTACGAGTGTGAGTGACTATGTGACTGTGACTGCGGTATGTTAGGGAAAGCTCGTCGTACGTCTGTGGGGCGCAAGGTTCCTCTCTACGACACCTGAGTAATGTTAGCAGATTCATATTCCAAGACGTCTCGCGTTGAGGTTTTGGTCTGCTGCGAGCTTCTGTTTTGCATACGATTTCAATGCTATACGACTTCATTCAACGACCTCTCTTCATCAGACGGACCGAATTTTATAGGATCATCAATTTATAGGATGTAAGCATTTTCATTTACTTACAGTGTCACCATCGGCATTTTTTATATTTTCTGCAATGAAAAAATTAACAAATTATGACATACAAAAAAATATCAATTTTCTTGGCTGAAAGCTCCATCCTGAATTTCATCACTTATGGTTTACAAAAACACTTTAGTCCATGTCGGTCGGCAAGTAGTGAATTAAATTTATTTCTTTCCACTTTTGTTTGATGAATGGTTCTGTTTTGACGTGGGAGGTGTTGACGTGAAAAATTCTTTCAATTACAACATGTTGTTGGGATGTTGATATTTTTATGGATGTTCAATCATGGAAGCTGCGGCTCTAACAGAAACATGGATGCGATGATATGATTGGTGTTGACTTGAATTGAAAAAAGGTAGATATTAGTTATAGTTAGCGATAGGATTTTTAAAAACTTAATTAATCCTATTGAGGAGCAAATAGTACCCTGGAGTTATGAGGATAGATCTAAGGATTTTTTAGAAGTAATGAATTGTCATTAGTGTTACACTTTTATAAATACAGCCCCCTCAAAACCTAATATAAAGAAATATAGCTTATAATTTCATAGTTTATCTTCAGAAAACCTTTCTTCTGTTGGCCATAAACGCTTTCCCCTTAACAAACACTTTCCGTTACATAAACCACGAATAGGGGACCAGTGAGGGGACGACACGGGAGGGCAACATGACGGATAGAGCAGAAATAATTGGTCACCCCCTTTAATGAATCAACATGGGTAATGAAAAATAATTGCGTCCCGACTAAAGCGTGGTCACTCTACATCAATGTAAGTGATAATGGATTTGCAAATGGGTAAGTGTTTGATGTGGCCGGTAGGTATACTTGTATTTTATTGTCCTGTCTTCGCACCCCATTCAATTTTAGAATATTGATGATGAGAAATTATGGGCTTTTCGAAATTATAATGGTCTCACTATTATAATCTAAAAGTGCAGAGCTATTAAATAGATTTTAATTCTTATTCATTTATTTGTCTACAACTCTAAGAGCATAGTACGCAGTTTTTTTTTATAAAGTTTAAGGGCAGTTTTCTTTTATCCTTTGTACACAATGATATATTATTATAGGATGTTCAAGTGATTTTTTTTCAACAATAATTCAACCAACAATACCTACCTATTTCCAGCAAAGGACCAGAGACTCAGAAGGTACCAATCTGTTTCTAAGGCCCGTATTTATAATCAGCTCTCAAGAGTGACAGCGAGTTTGAGTTTGTATCTGAAATGTCATTTCAGTAAAAAACAATCTGTCAAATTCATACTTAATATTGCTCTCAATCTTGAGATCGCTTTATAAATACGAGCCTAACAACCGCCGTTCCAGCCAAAAAGGCAAAACGCACTCGTGTATAAAACGATTTTATTTTATGTTAGCATAATGTTGGTATAGGTATAAGAAAAAAGTGATTACTGCTAGATATAACCAAACTCAATATTCACAAATCACCGGCACTTCTGGCTGCGAGCTGTTTTTATTTCGGTTATTACTGTTATTTATCGCTCCAAACGGATGCTATAAATCCGCGTGATATGAATCGAGATCTGCGTCTGCACATGTCCCTATTCGTTAGCGGTACATTCAGATATTATAGCGGTGATGTATGGAGCCACGAATTTACAGATGAACTTGAGAATGTAGTGGAGATTCTATACGAATCATACATACATACATATAATCACGCCTTTATCCCTAATGGGTTAGGCAAAGCGTAAACGACCTAAACAAAGGTCGTTCCGCTACGTCTGACAAGTTTTGAGGGTCATTCCAGATGGATCCGTATATTGATCCGTTACGAATCATTCACTTAAATATTACCTAGTAGTAATCAAACGTCAGTGCGAGACCTGACGCAACCGCGGAAACCCCCTCTACGCACTCAACAACCTGATGAAGGGGCTCCGAATTCCCGAAACATGTCGTTGGATTACGATTACGACTAATGTAAGTAATGGCAAAAAAAAAAAATAGTAATTAAATTAATCACGATCATTCATGAATGATCGTGATTAATTTAATTACTATTTTTTTTTTTTTGCCTAATGCTAATCAAACACGTCACACGTCCCCATTACGCCGCCGGCCGCGTACCCACGTTGAATGGCCAGCGAAATGTGCAGAACCATTACTAAAATAGTGTGTTTCACTTAAGTTTAAATAAGTTAGTTTCTATACGCTATGCTGTGGTAAAGAGATTCATTTTCAACATGTACGCTTACAGCTGCTTTGCATTGTATTTAGATAGAGGGATTTGGTACCAAAATCAAATTTTATTGTTGGACTGACAACCTACTCATCAACATATTGCCCCTTCAAACTTCCTACTCTATAACAGAAATTGACATGATTTCATAACATTTGTGGAACAACGCATACCCTGTTACATTAGCAGAATATTTCAAACTACACTCGACTCAAACAACATCCCAAATAAATCTCAAATCTCAAAGTCAATAAATATTTATTATCTAAACTGTTTCTCCTATATTGCTCCAATCGCTACCCGTTCAATAACTCATTTATTCCGTTAAAATTTCAACTACCTCCCCTCTAGGGGCACTAATTTATTTACGACTATCGTATCGATATGAATCGCTTTCAATCGAATACGCGCGATTAATTTTATCGATACATTTTAATCGACAATAAAATACGAAAGCCCATCTGTCGATGTCGAGAGAATCGCACAGTAGTGTTAAAAGGTTTGAAAATATAGTTTGAGTTATGATAATTCGTTTGTTTGTTCAATTTAATAATCAAATAAAATCATGTTACCAGGCAGTATACCGGGTGTAAGGGACAGCGTATCAGGAATTGATAGGGGTTGCTCATGAAACTAAACAACTTTAACCAGGAAATTCTTTCAGGAAATGAAAATAAAAATGGTTTTGTTTGGTTATGGCTGGACAAGGGAGAAAAAAAAAAATCATCGCAGACGAAGTCGCGGGTAAAAGCTATTCCATACTAATATTATAAATGCGAAAGTAACTCTGTCTATCTGTCTGTCTGTTTGTTGCTCTTTCACGTCTAAACGGCTGAAGGGATCATGATGGAATTTGGCATGGTGATAGATAAGATAGTATCCTGGAGACGGACATAGGCTACTTTTTACCTTGGGAAAATATCTCATATAATAATACTTTAGCGGTGTCATATCTGCTAACACAGAACACCAAGACTAGCGAACCGATTTTGATGAGACTTTTTTTATTTAACTAAGTGTGACCTAAACAAAAACTAAGGATACATAAAACCGTACGTAGGGGGTAGGCAGAAGACAGGGTACTGAATTTAGTTAGTGTTTTTAACCGATTGCAACAAATATACGAAATTTCCATACATAATTTAATTTACGAAAAATCCATAAATAATTTCCTGAAATAATCTCATTCGTTTGGAGTAGGTACTTTGGAGCGGGCCTGTCCAGCAATCGCGTTTGCTGACTGTACCTTTCTTTAGCGTATCCGAATCACTTATCTGTCCTATGTTTTTGTAACTTCACATAATTTTAAATTGTCCTTTTATTCTTTTGGAATAATATGATCCACCCTAGCCCTAGTTTTTTTTTAATATAAAGTGTAAAATCGATTGGCGTTACAATTTTTAGAAGTAAGTGCTAAAATATTCGTGACGTGTTTCTAAAATATCTACTGTATAGTTTTTAAAATATCTACTGTAGTTTTTGTGAACTGATACAAAGAATAGTACCTATATTACTCTGACAGATGACCGCAGATATCCCAATGAAATAACAAGGCACCTCTATTCTTTTTAACTGTAAACGCAGATGTGATTATTACATTTGACAGAGTAATTCCGCCGACAGTGTCACGCCAATCTTATTAGGGTTGTAAATGAATATGGAATGAATCCATTATTTCGCAAACAAGCCGGGGGTGATCATATTTTAGAAAATGGGCGCGTTCAATTTTCAGGGAATTTTTTGGAGTTGATACAACAGTATAATAACTAAATTTATTTATATACCGGGTGTACTACAACAACTTTAAAAAATAAATTGACTTTCCCATACTAAATGACCGAAAACATCGTGAGGAAACCTGCACATACCCACGAAGAAATTCAAAGGTTGTGTGTAACCCAAATAACCCAATCTAGGATTGGGTCTGGTTTCCCTTTTGGGTTGCGGAGGTCAGATGACAGTCGCTCTGTGTAAAAACCAGTACCCTCGTTCAATCCCCTAGATTAGCTAGCCGACCCCGTGTTAGGTAGCCGACCCCGTGAACTACGGGAAAAAGGCCAGGAAGATAATGAATCTTAGATAATATTATTGTTCTAATTTATTTTATACTAGCTGGTGCTCGCGACTTCGTTCGCATTGAAGTATGCGAAAGTAATAAATAAGTTTTTAAAAATCGGTCCAGTAGATTCTGAGATTAGCCCGGACAAACAGACAGAAAGACAGACAGACAGACAGACAGACAAAAATTCTAAAAATGGTTGTTTTGGCTTCTATTGTTATAATTAAGACCCCCTGTAACAATTTTTCATAAAAATCTTCAATGTACAGAAATCGGCCTCTTACAGTTTTATTATATGCATAGAAGATCACTAAGCAGCTCTATAAACATCCCCCCACCGCACCCATTACCCCTTGATGCGGTATAATAAATGTGTTACCATATTTTGCTCGCTATCACCCCGGTGTATTTATTGGCTTAAAATTGTAGTCGTCTCATACATAATGTATGGCTGTAATTATTGTGATGGGCTCGAAGCAAGTTTATTTTGATTGGGCGGCTTGTATTGTGAAATTTGGACACCATTTTACATAGAGTCACGAATTTATCCCGCTATTGCCTGGTCTGTATTAATAATCAGCTCTCAAGAGTGACAGCGAGTTTGAGTTCGTATCAGAAATGTCATTTTAGTGCAAATCGGCCTGTCAAATACACACTTAATATTACTCTCAAACTTGAGATCGCTTTATAAATACGAGCCTTAGTGTGCGTAGCCTTGCTGTAGTAACGCACTCAAGGGCGCGTATTTGCACGCACAACCACAAGTATGGCCAAGCGGCAGTTGTAAGATAAAACAAGTTTACAACAAAATAAATTTATAATGTCCACCATCATTATTCACACCCATACTTACGAACTCATGAAAAATGGATTTAACATACTTTTTACCTAAAATGGCAGAAAAATACATGTTTTGTAAATATTGCCTGAGCTGAGACATGTAATTTCACAAATATGGCACTGAAAGATCTTATGATTAAAGCAATTAAGATTTTATACACCTTCGACGTGAAATTGCGTTTTTATCGAATACTTACATTATTTAGCTATCTGACGCCTTTTTATCGTGTGCCATGCATGATGAATGATGGAAAGCTTGTGAAATATAAAAGTACCATTTAAAGTTTCAACAAGGTTTCTGCCGTGTCGCTAAAATTAGAATACAGTATTTTTTATTTATTATCTATCTCCATTTTAAATATTTTGAACACATGTCGACTTCCCACTGAAACCTGTACCTTGAAACTTTAATCTCACACTTCCTACCAAACCTCACTACGAAACAATAAACAAAACTATACCAATCTCACAAGTACTGCGATTACTCTAACCATTAACCCATCGCTACACCGTTTAATTCAATTAACACAGCACCGTGAAGGCTTTCCTGTCCCTCTTATTTCGGTGCCGTATTTCTGTCCCTGTCTTACCGTAATCTGGCGGTCTTGCGGTGGAGGCACAGAAGTTGTAACTAATTAGTCGAAGAAATACCTAATAAATACTTGCCTTAGTCTAACTGCCTCCGTGGCCTAGTGGTCTGAGCTGAGCCATGGGATTCGGAGGTCGTGGGTTCGATTCCCAAGTCAAAAAAATGCTTTCAGATGAATAGAGACACCAAGTTTCAGGTTATGTTTGTTGTGAGAGACTCAAGAACTAGAGACTCAAGAAGAAGCTCTAGATAGACGGACTGCATTATCTGAAATCTGACTGTCTTTTCAGATCAGATATAGTTTGAATGCAATTTTGCAATGAACTGCAATTTGGCAGTTTATAAACTAGAATTTTACTAGTTAAAAACTAGTATAAAATAGAGGCTTCGTTTGACAACGGATTCACTACCTATGAAACTAATAAATTATAGTCTACATCAGTTTATAGGTATACGTCCCCACCGAGGGTCACGAGCCTAATACTAATCCTAAATTTAGGGCGATCGGGCCTTAGTCAAATACGTGGGCCCAATACGGATTGGTCGACTTCACACACAACCTTTGAATTTCTTTGTAGGTGTGTGCAGGTTTCCTCACGATGTTTTCCTTCATCGTAAAAGCACTGAACAAACGTACATATGTAATTCGGTAACCGAAATACACATCGGTACGTGATGGGATTCGAACCACGACCTCTTGCACAGAAGGCAGCGTCCCTATTCACTCCACCATCTGGTTTCTTAATAATATTAAATAAATAAATAGTAGAAGCAATCACAATTCTTCTAAAATAACCTTAATGCTGCCTACACACAGTCCGCAGCCATTAAACATTTCACTTCTAACTCCCTTCCAAGTTCTGTGCGTAATCTTGCGGTGACCCCAGCAGTTAACACGCTCGCCATTGTTTCGGGGTTAGAGGAAACTTGTCAGATTAGCACACTTTGTTGTAAGGGTGAACTGGGGGATTAATGGTGCCTCCCACACACCCAACTGAGGTTATTTGATGGCTGTAAGCAGGTTATTAAGTGCAAAATGATACAGTTTGTTTAAAATTCGAAGTAGAACATTTTAATGTTAAGGAATTTAAGGTTTTTGAGATTGTGAACAAACGCTTTAAAATAGAAAGCCCTTGTTCTCTGATGCAATCAACAAAGAATAGAATAGAATAGAATAACGTTTATTTATGAAACAATACAAAACTCAACATAGCATGTTGACTTATCAAAGAAACAAAGAAAGAGGTACCTATGAGATGTTTGTAATAAGATAAAATTAGACTACTGGAAAAGTTATATAAAATTGCTCTCTTCTAAAATTTTGATCTAAAAATCCGTTACATTTAAAAATTGACTTTACAAAACAGCGCCATCTATCGTGCGATAGCAAGCACTACATCACGCTTGAAAAAGCGGCGTCTACGGCGTCTACTATTCATCATTTAAAGCGGAATTTTAAATGACGCATCAGAGGCCATTTTTCAGGGGATGACTCCACCGAGCTCAGCAATGTGTCATCTAAAACCCTCTAATTTTGCTCGAAAGCCAATAGAGTCCAGCCGTAGATTTATCGGGGCAATACTGCCGTCGGGTATGGCCGGCGGGACGCCATTTATCAGGGCAGAGGACTAAATTAAAGGACTGGGCGCCCTTTAACTGCTTTTATATTTGACCAGTATTAGCGGTTGGGATGTCGGCAGGATATTTTGCGGTTGAGGTGAATCGGGGATGAAATTAGAGAGAGAGAGTTTAGTCTGTTGAGTATTGGAAATAATTTAGCACAAATACACACTATAGACTCGATCAAACAAACATAAATAAAATCATCCATTTTTTATATTACAGGATACGTAGAGTTTATCATTTGAGTGCCATTTAGTTTCTTTTTTTTGTGGTTAGTTAATACTGAAGCGCTTCTGTCTTTACGTGGTCTTTTACGATATATCGAGAAGAGGAGCCGGTATTTTCTTTAAGTCGAGTATGAATCCAATTATCAATATTCTATCTGGTTGGAAGCATGCACTTCTATTTCTTATCCCATCATAGACCACCAGCAAACATCATTTACCAAAGAAACCTCATCAACTCTCAGATCTTAATTTAAGGTGGACCAAATCCCTTAACCTTCTTCAAAGTCCCTAACTCAGGACAATCCAAGTGAAATCTCTGGCTAATACTGCTAGCTAGTAATTTAACCGTGAGATTTCGGGACGTCCTTAAATGTCGGTCCGCAATAATATAGGGCCGTGGTTGGCAGCTAAGACTTTATAATTCTTCGAAATAGTTTTAATGAAAAATATGATGTGGATAATGGCCTCAAACTGGGAGGAAGGCCTTAAACTAGGCCTTTTTCTTTGCCATTTACATAAGTACCACCCTTGACACGCATTCTTAAAATTTAACCCTAAGTCAAGCTTCTCGAAGACTTTTTTTTTTCGTGATTCAGAATATTAGTTCTATATAGATAAAGCATTTACAATATAGCATTTTTTTAGCTATCCAAAAGCGTTAAGAACAAGAACTGACTTGGCTAAACTCCTTCTGAATTTGTAGCTTAAGCTATGTCGTACAGCTTTAACTAACTAGAACAAACTAACATCACCGAAACAAAGAACGGTGTTGCCAAACTATCTGATAAGGATATCATATGTAGGGCTGTCAAATAGAGAATCAGAAAAAAAAAAAACAATTTTTATAGTTATATGGGGTGTAATTCCTAGAGGTCCATCCCGTTAAAACCAGCGCCTTTATAGTATCTGGGTGAGCACACTTCAGTGTCGAATCTGTCCCGATCATTCGACCATTGGAAAGAAGATCAAAAGGCGAGCTACGGTGTTTGAAACAAAGAACTTAGAGCATTCTCATCATTTTCATCTCGGCCTTCTCGGAGTACCCAAGAAATTACACAAAGACTATCATCAAGAAGCATGACCACCTAATAACCAACCAAATTGTTCCCAACCTACTTACCTTACCAGACTCAACCAGACCGAATCCAGGTGAAGCAGCCCTAATCCGCTTTAAACCGGATACACGGTCGTTGCGAGCGGGAAAAGCGCTGGATTAAGCGGATGCCTCAATAACATTTACATAGGAATGGCGCTGCGCAGACACAATTTTTACTGACCCCATTTCCACCAGTGTATTTTTTACTGTTAAACTACTTGGGTACGTGTGCCAATCTTTATGGGGCTCGTAATTATCCGGAAGCGGGGAATCAAGATGGGTAATGTTTTTCAAGTTTGTGCTGAAACTTGCTTTCTGAAGAGTGAGGATTAAAGTGTACTATAATATGGTGTGAAAGACTTTTTCATATAATTGTTACTGCCGCTCAGATCGAAGGGTTTAATTCCTGACGAGAAAACAAAAAGAAGACATTATCATTAAATGATAATCTCTTATTTTGAGATTATTACCAGTTTGTTTAGGAAAATGCAGGCTGAATCACCGTAAGATCTGATTGTTTCACAACTCCACCACTTATCGTTTTATAGTTTGACAGAACATCATCTACATAAAACGGGTATATTTGATCTAATTTATTAACATAAACTCTTACCTTTGTAACGCAAATGTAACCACAAATACAGTCATAATCGTATATCAACACTTAACGTTTAGGATTAATAAAGCTCATAACAATCCAGTTTTCATTCTTCTCCTAAACAAACCAGCCTAATCCCTTGGTTCCTGTATGGTACTGGCCATAAAGTCATCTTTGATTTTGAATAACCCCCATTTGTATGGTAAAATCAGAAGATAGTTTGACTTGTAGTCCAGTAAATTATGAGTTAGATATCGTACTATGTTTAAAAAAATTGCATAATTTGAGAAATCGAAACGTATTCAAAGTACCTATGTAAACAAAACAACAACAACATCTAAGATAATTTTAAGATCAGCTCGTATTTGTTAGGAACTTTAAAAACACAAGAATGTCATTAGTGGTTCCTACAGTTTGTTAATGATAATTTTTAATATTTCGTAGATTTTTAGTGAGAGGAAATTCAATAAATCCTCCATTACATCACTTACGCACTTATCTTCCGAGAGAGTAGAACCCATCACCTCTAGATTAAGAGCCCAAATCATGGACAAATAAATTACAGAAAGCAGTCTTTAGTTATTCTGCAAATAAGCTGTGGGAATGTGTGTTCTTTGCATTCACAAACGTATTTCTTTTTATCACCGTTCACAGTCATTTTATATGCAAACGCAAAAAATTGCCATTCCATCCTGGTTTCATTTCATCCTGGCTTCATTTCATCCTGGCTTCATTTAAAATACCTTGTACGGATATCGCTTCGACAATCGATAGTTATGTTTCTAACAATATCAATTTTATCCGATGCAGCCTATCCGATATCTGATTCAAAATGGCTATGTTGATAGCTACACTGTCTGAATATGAAGCAGTTACAACCTTCATTGCAATAAGGTTCTATGTTGCCATCTTTCGCAGTTCACTCGCAACCTTGTCAAAGATTCTACGCTTCTTTTAAGTCAGTTTTAAAATAGACTTTAAGTGGGAGTACCGCAAGGCTCTCTCCTCGGTCCCGTCTTCCAAAGAAGTTGTAGAACTTTATTGTGGAGCATAGGTAGGAGATAGTGTTGGCACAATATCCCATTATCGATAAAGATAAGGTTCTAGGGTGGCATTAGAGCGAATAAGGCTCTATTAAGTTGTTCCGCGTATGTCCACGATAAACTTAGCTTATCTTTACCGTCTTGCCTGAAGTTTATAGGGTAATGTGGGGTCAGGTTTCAAGATAACTACGTGATCTTGAAAACTATAATTTAGGACGTCGATG
>JARACY010006577.1:0-16266 GCA_029255725.1 Scrobipalpa atriplicella
ATGCACATGTACATTGGAAATTCGATACGTTTTATGTCTTAAAGATCGTTACAGCTGTCGATTTCTAAAATCATGTAACAGTTTTAATTTCTACTCTCTCTTATTTTCACTTACTAACAAGGAAATAACCCAGCTACCATTACCACAAGCTACAACTTTTGAAAAAATCTAACTGCAAAATGCATAACTAACATAAGATAAGAAAGCTTGAATGAGATTTGAAAGTATGCAGTGATGTCAGTTTTATTGCATATGCACATCCAATGAATGACTTATCATTTCACGAAAAATTACTCATATTTTTCGCCAGCATAGCTCCTAACTATTTTTACTTTCTGAAACTAAAACTCTGTAACAATAACTAGAGATATGCTAGAGATGCGACACGTCAGCCTGCACTTGCCAGGCATTGGCCAGGTGACTGTGGCGAGTTAGCATAGCGTAGTAAATCTGGTGGGATAGTTGGCAAGCGTTCAAACAGCTTTCTCACTAACTGTATGACTGTTACTGAGATATTTGGGACGGAAATATTTCAGTTGAACATTAGGTTAGCTGGCTCGCCGTTTACAACTATGTTTTATAGAATGTGTAATGAATTTCACATACCTACTCTAATAGATAGGAATGTTTTTTAGGATAAAACAAATTTGACTCTATGTAATGTTTCAGGAGATGTTTTGTCATTACACTCAGTTAGTGACTAAAAACAAGATCCTTAAAAGTAGGCTACATACCAATGTTGACATGTACCTTTGCATATGTAATAGATTATAAACATAACAGAATATAAATAAACAATTAGCGAAATGAAATAGTAATAAATTTTAGCTCAATTAAAACTATGCTGGTAAAGAAAGTAAAAGGAATTGTTAAGGAAAAGTATTTTCATTAAAACTTATCCGAGTTCTCAGACATTGTTAACGATTTCCGTTACTAAGAGGAATATTTCGTCGTGTGGGCGTTACGAGTTTCGCAAATAAATAACTACGCCACACCATGTAGGAATAATCTCTCTCTTTTGTCGTGTGGGTTTTGAGTCGATCGACCCGATGAACCCTGTGTCAGAGTTTTGAAACCGTTTAACAGCGCAGCCTAATAGGCCTCTGACACAGTTTGTATAGCGACCACTATCAACGAAATGAATAACATCCCATTTTTTATATATTTATTTATACGTCTGTAATATACAAAAGCAATGAATAACTAGACATGACTTTAATAAGAGTTCAACAACTTGGAAATGAGATTTGGATTAAACCTAAACGTCTCAATAATTACAATCTTCTGAGCAAACACATCAAATTAATGTCTCAGAAATGATATTACGCTAAATTGTTCAAATATTTTCTTATCAGATAAGTGAGATTTGCTTTGTTCGCAATTTTATTAACCCTTTAACTTTAGGGGCCATTACAATGGATCGTTACCGATTTCACTACAGTTTCAATGTTTTAAATGAGTTAATTTTAAACTACAATTTGCTAAAGGGATTGCAGACATCGATATTGTGTCCATAAATTATACGCAGTGTGTTTGATACTTATATCGATATTCAAAAACGTAAGATAAAATAAAAAGTATGTTATACTCATATTAAAAGATTTGACAGGTCTATATGACCACAGGATATCAGCTGTTTTAAAACTTTAACCAGTATTGAGTTTGTTTGAACTTTGAACAATATTAAATAAAAAAAACAGTAAGTAAATAAACAAATATAAATAGGACCGGACAAACAAACTTCAAAGGAACTAGATGCCAAGCCTAACCAAAAAAACATGAAAGATGTTTCGTTGACAATCTTTTTATTTAATTTTATTCTAATGGAGTGGGTTTACGAGTCGAAGTTACCCGATGAACCCTGGTAATGTCAGAGTTTTATTGCAATTACCTAAAAAGATTGTCAACGAAACATCTTTCATGTTTTTTTGGTTAGGCTTGGCATCTAGTTCCTTTGAAGTTTGTTTGTCCGGTCCTATTTATATTT
Source organism: Scrobipalpa atriplicella (assembly GCA_029255725.1). Lineage (NCBI taxonomy): Eukaryota > Metazoa > Arthropoda > Insecta > Lepidoptera > Gelechiidae > Scrobipalpa > Scrobipalpa atriplicella. The sequence continues at coordinate 1,988 of JARACY010006577.1, forward strand.
GTTTATTTACTTACTGTTTTTTTTATTTAATATTGTTCAAAGTTCAAACAAACTCAATACTGGTTAAAGTTTTAAAACAGCTGATATCCTGTGGTCATATAGACCTGTCAAATCTTTAATATGAGTATAACATACTTTTTATTTTATCTTACGTTTTTGAATATCGATATAAGTATCAAACACACTGCGTATAATTTATGGACACAATATCGATGTCTGCAATCCCTTTAGCAAATTGTAGTTTAAAATTAACTCATTTAAAACATTGAAACTGTAGTGAAATCGGTAACGATCCATTGTAATGGCCCCTAAAGTTAAAGGGTTAATAAAATTGCGAACAAAGCAAATCTCACTTATCTGATAAGAAAATATTTGAACAATTTAGCGTAATATCATTTCTGAGACATTAATTTGATGTGTTTGCTCAGAAGATTGTAATTATTGAGACGTTTAGGTTTAATCCAAATCTCATTTCCAAGTTGTTGAACTCTTATTAAAGTCATGTCTAGTTATTCATTGCTTTGTATATTACAGACGTATAAATAAATATATAAAAAATGGGATGTTATTCATTTCGTTGATAGTGGTCGCTATACAAACTGTGTCAGAGGCCTATTAGGCTGCGCTGTTAAACGGTTTCAAAACTCTGACACAGGGTTCATCGGGTCGATCGACTCAAAACCCACACGACAAAAGAGAGAGATTATTCCTACATGGTGTGGCGTAGTTATTTATTTGCGAAACTCGTAACGCCCACACGACGAAATATTCCTCTTAGTAACGGAAATCGTTAACAATGTCTGAGAACTCGGATAAGTTTTAATGAAAATACTTTTCCTTAACAATTCCTTTTACTTTCTTTACCAGCATAGTTTTAATTGAGCTAAAATTTATTACTATTTCATTTCGCTAATTGTTTATTTATATTCTGTTATGTTTATAATCTATTACATATGCAAAGGTACATGTCAACATTGGTATGTAGCCTACTTTTAAGGATCTTGTTTTTAGTCACTAACTGAGTGTAATGACAAAACATCTCCTGAAACATTACATAGAGTCAAATTTGTTTTATCCTAAAAAACATTCCTATCTATTAGAGTAGGTATGTGAAATTCATTACACATTCTATAAAACATAGTTGTAAACGGCGAGCCAGCTAACCTAATGTTCAACTGAAATATTTCCGTCCCAAATATCTCAGTAACAGTCATACAGTTAGTGAGAAAGCTGTTTGAACGCTTGCCAACTATCCCACCAGATTTACTACGCTATGCTAACTCGCCACAGTCACCTGGCCAATGCCTGGCAAGTGCAGGCTGACGTGTCGCATCTCTAGCATATCTCTAGTTATTGTTACAGAGTTTTAGTTTCAGAAAGTAAAAATAGTTAGGAGCTATGCTGGCGAAAAATATGAGTAATTTTTCGTGAAATGATAAGTCATTCATTGGATGTGCATATGCAATAAAACTGACATCACTGCATACTTTCAAATCTCATTCAAGCTTTCTTATCTTATGTTAGTTATGCATTTTGCAGTTAGATTTTTTCAAAAGTTGTAGCTTGTGGTAATGGTAGCTGGGTTATTTCCTTGTTAGTAAGTGAAAATAAGAGAGAGTAGAAAATTAAAACTGTTACATGATTTTAGAAATCGACAGCTGTAACGATCTTTAAGACATAAAACGTATCGAATTTCCAATGTACATGTGCATACTTTGTAATAATTATCAATGCATGCAGACAAGAATGTGGGCATCCACCGCGGCTTTAGCCGCCCTAATTACATGATAAATGGGCCACGAGTGTGTCTAAATAAAAGCTGAGACCAGTTTCCTCATCTTGCTAAATAAATACTGGCGTTCGGGTGTTCGGGCATGCCGCAAATAGGTTACAAGCGCGCGCGGGCGTGGGCGGGCGGCGGCGGTGGCGGCGGGCGGCGCGGGCGCGGGGGGAGGTACCACTATTTTCAGCGAGGTTGCGCACGCGCTGAAATTCGAGTCACATCGATGGAAACCGCGGTGATGTTTCATACGACGTCCATGGCGAAGATCGACTTCTACGACACATTATTGCTCATTTTTCATACACACACAAAGCTTCGATTCGAAATTTGAAAGATCAGTAGAGATAGCACAGAACAAGATCACCAAAAAGCTGGTCCAGAGGCTTGGATACTCCACACTTCACTATCACTTCACTAGGGTCGGCGGCGGTGGTCGGCCACCAGCCGCCAGCACCAGGCCGGCAGCGGGCGGAGTATCCAGCGGCTGGGGGCTCACCTCACGAGCGGGCTGTTCACTCGGCGGAGCGTCTCGCACTGCGCGCGCGCCGCAACGTTTTCTCCGCGCCGCCGGACTATTTTCGGTGCCAAAAATCCAGGATTCCGATCCGAGTCCGGCGCAATCGCGACAGCAGGCTGTCACGCTCGCACGCGCCTGCGATTCATAACGGTCTAGGGTTTCCATCCCGTCGGGGTCTCGCTTTTCCGAACACCTCTCCTTGACACCACACGATTTATTGGTCAATGGTCCACCATACTTTTACTTTCATAATTATTGCAAGCGAGAGATGATTAATACAGTAATTTTTGGCACCCTTATAAATTCCTGTTGAATTAGCTGTAAAGAACCTACTTTTTACCGCGGGCAAACCTTCATTTTCACGGAAATCTCAATTAACGCGGGTAAAACCCTGAGTGAAAAGCTAGTTTAAAATAAATTAATTCCTGTAGATAATTTCGTGAAATATTTTTAAAAAAATCATATTTCTAGTCACTCTTATAACCTTGACTAGATGTTGTAGAAATGTAAGCTCCATTAAATTTAGCCAATAAGCCAGCCTTTATCAAATTTCTATGACGTGAACGAACTTATTGACAGGCTGTTGAATTATATGAAGGATTTTCGCAAAGCCCTGGGGATAAAGCGAAAAAACACTAATCATTGGCTGATGAAACTGGACATAGACATCTAGGATCCGACGCACGCCATACGCTATGATGACTAATCATTTGACAACAGTGAAACATTTTTTAAACTTAATGGAAAAAGATAGCGATTTTCGAAAATACGAATCGCTCTTAATATTACCTATCCAATTTATATTATTACAATTAATTGTGATGTCAATTAAATTATTTCCATCGAAACATATCAACACACGGTACCAATCACTTTCTATCATCTTTTCCATATCCTAAAAGCTTTTCCACATAATGGTCGCCCTACTCAAACCCGACATAGACAAATCACGTTTTGAATGTATCGGATCGATGCACTCTTCGACTGTCAATGTCAGCTAAATAAAAAGAGTGTACCCTATTTCCCTGCATCCTACCTCCTACGCCATATCGGCTTGCAAGCTCAGGTTTTTCCGTCCGCCCATCCGTCATACTCATATCCCTTTCCACGGGTATCTATATTTAGCGACGTTCATTGACGACTCGCTTTTCATCGGCGCTGGTGCTTTATGAGAAATTTTGCAAGGAATTTCGCTTCCATACTGGACTGAAACTACTGGAGTCGATAAAACGTAGAATGTACCAGCTGCGTCTTTGCTTATGAACCCTACCTATTGTATGAAGGTGTAAAAAAAATTGTTGACCAATCTTTAGGGTTAGGCATGTTGACTGGGTGGCTAAAAAATTCAAAACGTTTATACTTAAAACTGATGGCTAAAATATTGTGGATCTCATTCACCATTTAAAAAAATATGCACATTTATATTTATTAATCGAATAAAAAATATAGAAGTTATTGGTTTGAGTAGTCAATATTTACAAGCTAGTGACGTCATAACTCACAATTTTCATACAAAAAGCGTTTTGACATCTCATAGAAAGTTTAATTTTAATTATAGTACATAATATTAAAATAATAGTCCACTGAGTTCTTTAAAAATGTATGGAAATTAATAAATATTCTATAGAAAAATCGATTTTCTCATTCTACTCCTACCCAATACGCAATTACCCCAATGATCGAATGTTCGTAGTTTTTTTGTTTTATTCTTTTGTTAGGCAATGGTCACATTATACGGTACAGCCTAGGGGTTGGTCCATACAAAGAAACACTGGGATAGAAAATATCACGTGTTTCTGGTTTTGATAGAATTTACAGCTTGGTAAAAAAGAGTAAAAACAAATGAGGGCGCTGCTACTAACATAATAGACTGTTTTTATGGCAAAATTAAGTTCAAGTTTTTTTTTTTTTTTTGCTAGCCTGTAAGCGTGTTTTAAACTTACGTATGCATAGACTTTAAACTTGTACGGTTCTGAGTCATTTTGTATGTAGGTATTGTAAAGGACGTCCCACGGTTAATGTGACTTACTTCTAAAAATAAGTTTATATTTTAAGTTAAAATACAGATTTCTTTAATATTTATAAAGCATTTTCCCTGGTTGGTGGCATAACCGAAGAACGCCAAATATTGGAAAGAAACAATAAAACGAAAAATATTTTGTTAAAAATTTATATTTTATAAGAATTAAACAAACATTTCATACAATAAGCGCATACACACTTCACTCTTCGATTAAAAAAGCTATAAAATAAAGTGTAAACAGTTACATTATTTAGGTACTCGTATGCACTTAATTACACATTTTACAGTAAGTTTCAGCTGGAAAAGGATCAGTTTGAAATTCTAACAGCATTTTTCAGTATCAGTGGACATAAAGATGATTGTATGTGTAAACCTAAGGCAGGTTAAAGACGCAAATTTTACAGAACGCTGAGTAGTTAGGTATTTTGCTTGATAATTATAGGGTCTTGGAATATTTTAAAAGGCTGCAGATGGTACCTTTCAAAGGTGACACTACAGTATTTTATGCACAAGATCGGATATAATGGATAGAGAAGAGAGGGAAAAGGTAGATGAAGGATAAGCTACATAATCACCGTTACATCGTTTTAAAATTGACGTAGAAAACTTATGGCTAAAGTACAAAAGTCCACTTTACCTAATAATAATAGTTTTAAACGCGTAATTACATTTTGTAAATTAAAGACACAATTTTAGTCGTAACGAATGTGAATTAAAGAGACAAAGAGACATAAAAAATGCTTTCAAATATTTCTTCTTCCTGCATTATCATGCTACAGTCGACACTAAGGGTCGTATTTATAATCAGCTCTCAAGACTGGCAGCGAATTTGAGTTTGTATCAGAAATGTCATTTCAGTACAAAACGACCTGTCAAATCCAAACTTAATATTGCTCACAAACTTGAGATCGCTTTATAAATACGAGCCTAATATTCTTTTGTACCCAGTGGAGTTTCAGATTGTAATAAATTATAATCACCAAGAAATATTTTATAGCGCCCACTTTTTTTGTATTTGGACGTGATTTTAATCCAATCATATTTAAGCAATAGACTTCTTCTACTGCGTGTGGATTTCGAGTCGATCGACCCGATGAACCCTGGTGTCAGAGTTTTTAAACCGCCTAATAGCACAGGTAAAAGGCCTCTGTCATAGCAATAGACTAACAGTTTTATATTATGTCATGAGTTCAACAAATCACCAAGGGTCTACGAAACTACGTAGCACTTCTCTACGAGACTGCTACGACTTTTATGAATTTTCATCACGTTTTTTTTTTCTATAGACGATTATGGGAGCAATTCGGCTACGCACAAATCACTATCTTGACTAAAATAGTCACCTGCCATTTTCTATCCTGGGAGAACAGGGACAGTAATAATTTTAATTGTGCTTTCACCGAATCTCTTTTCAACTCTCTTTCTCTTTACTTAGATCATTCATTACGACTTGCAGAGTAGGTAACTATTTCTGTTTGTTATTCGACTATTCATAGACATATTGCGGGCGGATAACTAATGCAAATTATTTGGCAGTGTTCTTTGTATTCTATTTTTAACTTATTGTAATGAGCAAAGCATGTTAACAAAGTCTTAATTTTCCTTCTAATGCTTGAGACACATTTTTAATGCTGGCAATTTTTCATTACCTCAGAAAGATCATATAAGCTTATAAAATGCTAGATCAAAACGGTTTACACCCGATGCTAGCGCCATTTTATGAAAAAAGTTAATAATTAACGACTAACATTCTCTAGTGTTCGTTAGTTCATAATAGTATATTAGGCAACGAGGGAATAAAGCAGTGTCTAACGTCACGGGCAGCATATTGAATCCTGAGCGGAATGAAGGATTCTAGGATTAATTCCCGAGCGCAGCGAGGGAATTAAATCTTTAATTCCTGAGCGAATCAAGATCCTGCAAGAATCCTGAATGTAGCGAGGGATTCAAGTCTGCCCAAGGCGAAGACACATTTATTCCCGAGGAGCATACTATATTTTACACACCTACTGCACATATTACTTAGACGGTGGCAGGCGTCTGTAAGATAATAAAGCTCAGAAATATACCTAATCATGTAATATTGATACATAAATAAATATTTGTAACATAGTTACTTTTTCGTGATTTTTTTAGTTCTTATATGAACGCACCCTTTATTTTGTAACTGGTATAATATTGGGATTTTATTGAACGCGTCCGTAGTGTTTGACAATTAGTTTGACATCACTCGCGGTGTTGCCATTTTAGCAAGTGTTGATTACTCAGTTGCTTTGTATTGATATATTTCTATTTTTGTTTGCGAGTTTATAAGAAATGATTTATTTATTTTGTAATTTCCAAACTTCAGTTTTCTAGTAATTTATAGCAGTATCTTTATTTTTACGATAATATAGCAGAGGTTTTTCTTATGTTGATGTGTCTCTGAAGTACCCGGTTTTGGAGAATGGTGTTAAATTGGCAACACTGGGGTTTGCTGCCACACTGAAGGCAGGTTCGAGGTCTTTTTCTTTGTTGGAGCCCTACGGAGCCCTGGCTGGATTCGCTGCATTTTGCTAGCGATTATCTTTTCGGTGAGTTGATTTCCTAGTCTTAAACGTGGATGCGTTCTTTTATATACGGTCGTTATGTCAATGTGTAATTTTCATTGCAGAAGGCTCCGTTGAAGATTTTTCACCCACGCTCACGACTTGGCGGCGGCGTGCGCGTGGTCAATGGTTGTCTAACCTTTGGAATTTAAGTTCAGAGTGAGTTTTCTTGCCTGGTTTTAAACGCTAGCATGTTCTTTTGAGGTTCCGTTGTCAACATGTAACTTTCATTTCAGTATTTGGAACGTGGCGGCGTGCTGATTTCTCCGCATTGTAAATTCAAGCATCCGTCTGGTGGTTTGCTTGTTATCAACACGTCGCGTGCTTTCTTTGGTCCTCCAAAAGGTAAATTTTCATTTTATTAAAGTTTTGCTTAGTCATGATTTCCACCAGACCTTATTTATAGGTTAGGTTCCCACATGCTATGTTGGCATGCTATATTGCACAAAATTCATGCTCATACACCACCTTACAGCATATACATTTTGCATTTACTGCTTGAATGTTTTCTCCACTGCGTTTTAAGTATTTCTGCTCATGAATTTCATTTAACCCGCTGAGCCAATATTTGTTCATGAATGCCATGCTATAGCTTGTGTTCCATTCTGTCGCTTTCAGGAGGTCCCGAGTGAGGGCTACAAGCGTCCTATAGTACGACGCTCCCGTCCTCTGCGCAGCTTCCAGTAGCTGACCGAGTTTGGTGTCTGCGACTGCGGAGCTGCTTTTGTTTACTATCTATACTGTGGAGAACAAGTAGGATCTTTCTTTTTATTCACATATCATCGTTCCAGTCTAGTCGAGACTGGTGGCGCCCTTATAATTTATCGACTACCATAACCTTAAACTAAACTAAATTATTATCAACTATAAAGTACCTATTTTAAATTTCTACAAGAACAAGTGCTATTTACACGTCACCCACGACCCTTATAATCTAATAACTGAGTCTAGCTGGCAACCTATCATTTAAAATATTGTTAATTACCTTGATAATAAGATCCTTTTAATTGAGGTTTATTATTATATAAAAGAATATTTGTTATTCATTATTAGTATAATATAAATATAGTTTATTATAAATAAAACTGCTCGTTAAACTAGAAAAAGTGATTTCATTATATCCACAAAATAAAATTGTAACATATTGAAAACATACCAGAAGCAACAGATCCGAAAGTCAATTCACACTCACTGAACTACACTTCACGTTCACAATCCACTACCTACGTATTTTTCCAAAAAACGAATTGATCGTATTTAACATATTCAACATAAATAACAAAATACGATAAAATAAGTACTAGTCACAATGTCTTCTGGAGTCAAAATATTAATTTCACTCGACAATTTACGAAATGGAAGTAATAATCAATGAGAGAAAAACTTTTGCAAAATCAAACCGCGTTTTCTTTTTTTTAGTTTCTTTTTTTTATACAAAGCAAAGAGCACATACAGATAACTAGTCATACAGCCTTTTTACACTCGCCGGGAGGCGCAGAAGGCGAGTGTGGCAACAGTTTTAATACACACACAGCCATATTTTTTTTTTCTGAAAATTATTTTCTTAGTAGTTCACATGACATTCCAAATTCAAATCACATAATAACCCTTGGGCTATTAAGGATTTCCATACAACTTTAAATCCCTTGGGATTATTTTCTTGCTTTAAACGCAAGTTCCTTGATACATTATGTTGATATAATAATGCAGAGGTGTGTAAAAACCTTTTTTTATACTGCAGCTGTCACTCTTATCATCAAATATTTCGAAATAATTTTTAGACTAATATTTTTTACCGAATAAGAATGCATTTTTACACTAAATAGCGCTAGTATCAGGCATAAACCTAGGCATTGGCTTTGCAGTGTTTTCAAATTATTAAAGTATCAGATTTACGGTCCCTCATTCATATTCGGTCATATCATAATGTAATGTATCCTATATCACGGTTCATGTAAATAATTTTCAAAATCAATGCCAACGATATTTCTTAAGTTTTCTATCAACAATCGATCTTTTTTATGATTTTTTATTGTATAATTCACAAATCTTGCTTGCTACTTTAATATCAAAAGTTTAAAGATTTGTAAAACTAAAATCAAAAATAGAATTTGTTTCTTGAATCAAACATTGTAAGTTTTCAATAGTGATAGGCACTGAAGCATTTTTACAGCTTTTTCTAGAGCTAGTAAAATAAATACATTGAGATAGGTATTTCTCATTTAGATATAAATTGCTTCAATCAATCTTGAAATTAACATTCGATGTTGCAGACAGAATAAGTTCGTTTTTAAATTATTAAAATTTAGTTTATGTTTGGACTAGATGCTTATTTTCATTTCAAATCAAAATACTTACTCATTATCAAAAACAGAGATTCATTCTTAAAGCCTTGCGTTCATTACCACCGTGTGCATTGCAAAATAACCGAAGCAAACGTCCACGTGTCGCATCGCACACGAGATTCCCCGCGTTTCCCAAGCGGCCATCTTGTCAACGGCCATGTTGTCGACGCGAAATGGCGGCCGCGTTTCTCCTTAGTATCCGGAGAGGTCTGCGAATGTCTGGTCCACTTCCTCTGCGATCGCCTTGTATTTACTGCGCTCTTGCATTACCTCGTCTGTTAATTTAGGGGTTAATTGGTTAGTTACAATAGTGGGTATTAGAGGGGAAGTTAGTTAGGGCAGGAAATGGAATACTTTTCCGATTTCGTCACTTAAATGGGATTGGAAATGTCACTACGAGTCAGCACCCTCATTATCTTACTTTAATCATCATTGTTTTAAAGTTAGACCGCACTACGACGACGTGACGCGACGCGACATAGCGTGACAACTTTTGTCTTTCTTATACCATGCTTTTGTCTTTTGTCTACTTAATTTAGTACATTTTTGTTAAATTGTCCACGCAGTGTCAGTCGCGTCGCTGCAGTGCTTAAATTTTCATATTAAGGCACAAGAATATTATTTTTCGCTCTATTGCGGTCTTAGCTTTAGTTTCTGATATTTTTTCTCTTATAGATCAATGCGTTGGACTTATGTATCATTTGTTGTCATGTCATGCATTATTTATTAATTTATTCGAAATTACAATTAAACCTAAACTTCATAATCTGTATTCAGTGGCGGCACTGATTATTGGATTTATTAGCCAGCCCCATAAAGGGATATTTATATTGCATGCAGCGAAATTAAAAATATTGAAGCTTAAGCAAAATCTATACTCACTCACTGTTATTTCTACATAACTCTCTATCTACCTATTTGAAAAATTTAAAGCACTACTTTTTTATAAGTTCATTGTAAGCTCGTTGAACTCTTTTGTATCGTTTAAGATTCGACATACAAAAGACATCAACGCAGTGTGCATTTTTAATTTAACATTAATTTAATTACGTTTTACAAATTCATAGGTAAGTTACAAGATTGGAAACTAAAACAACTAGTGAATCATGTCATGGAATATTTATATGAAACTGGGTCCCAAAATAATTAAATTTTATTTCACCAGCTGTATTAATTTCCATCAGCCTAATAAACTGTCTCTAATCAATCCTATATTTTCATGCAAATTGTAGATTTCAGGATAATAATAAAAAATAAAACAAAGTTGTGTATAAGTAATAAATAATAAATTATTTTATTTTTATATTACTCGAAAATAAATACCGCCATAAAACTATGGTTTTAATACTTTAAATCAGGAGTATAAAATATAACGTAAAATATAATACAGTTTTGAATCGCGGGCGGGTGGTATCGCCCATTTTGAACCTGGAGTGACCCCAGCATACGTGACCTTGACCCCTTTGACACCGTTGACCTTAAGTCTATTCTTTGAGGATGAGCTCGACGAAGGCGGTGTCGAGGTCGTCTCCGATGTCCTTGTACTTCTCCTTTTCGGCGACCAGCTCGTCTGCATTTGAATTTGAATTTAGAAATTTTTCCTTCCAAAATGTTACGACAAAATCAATGTCCTAAGAATTTCTATGATTGACTTGATATGTGTGTGTATGTCCTCCTTCAAGTCAAGTTTTGAAGCGTTAAGTTTCAGCATTGTGTGAATATTAACATGTTGCTTACTTTGTTACTCCGAAGCCATGCGTCGGCTTTGAGGCTGAAGAACTCATGCGTAGATGGAAGAATAAGAAGAATGTTGAGGGTTAAACAGTTTACTGATTATATGCGTATGAAAAGCGGAGTCTAGTAGAAGCGGTCGGATCAGTGGCAGCAGGTGCAGCGGTCGCAGGGGCGGAGGGCGACCACTGTCGGCGATGGTAGGTCCAGGTCCTTGATAGTGCAGTCCACCTCGGAGCCCACCTCGAAGAACATCTCCTTGCTGGCGATCAGTTCGTCTAAACACAACCCACCCGTTAAGCCTTATGATCTCCCGGTGTTTCTGTTAGCGCTCACACACACATGCATTTTATAATCGTGTTTTAATTTAAGGTCTCGTTTAAGTCTATTCCATCAGCTATATCGTTTTGTTCTCTATTACAAAAATATATCGGACGTCCGGCGTCTATCGCGTTTCGTAGTTTTTGCTTTGGATCTGTCGTAATTTTGTGGCAATCGGTTTCATTCATCGCGTGCTAATAAAAATATAAAAAATGTCGATCGTATTGTATTTAAGGCGCGGGTGCCGCCGGAGCTTCGGCCGGAGCGGGCGCAAGGGCAGGTTCTGCAGGTGGGGCGGCGGCGGGTGCAGCAGCGGGGGCGGCGGCAGGTGCCTCAGCAGGGGCGGCTGCGGGGGCGGCCGGGGCGCCTTCCGCTGGCGCAGCGGCCGGTGCACCCTCGGCTGGTGCCGCGGCGGGTGCTGCAGGGGCACCTTCCGCCGGAGGAGCGGCAGGAGCGGCCGGTGCACCCTCAGCTGGGGGTGCGGCTGGCGCTCCTTCAACCGGCGCGGCGGCAGGAGCACCTTCCACGGGAGCAGCGGGTACTGCGCCTTCTGCTGGAGGTGCAGCCGGGGCACCCTCCACGGGTGCAACCGGAGCGCCTTCAACGGGAGCGGCCGGGGCGCCTTCAGCTGGTGGGACGGCACCCTCGGGCAGCGGCGCGACCGGGATTCCGTCCGCGGTAGGCACGGCGCCTTCTACCGGAGGTACGGCGCCTTCAACTGGTACAGCTGGGGCGCCTTCAACCGGCGCGGGGGGAGCCTCGACAACGGGCACGGGTTCTGGTTCCGGAGGCGGCGGCGTGGGGATCTTGGGGTGCAGGCGCTCGTACTCCAAACGGGCGATCTCTTCCAGGCGCTCTTTCTCAATGCGGATGGCCTCCTGCTCCTTGCGGATGATCTCCTGCTGGCGCTCGTGCTCAAGGCGGATGACCTCCTGCTGGCGCTCGGTGGGGTCCACGCCGGGAATCAACTCCACGAACGAGTCGTCAATGTCGGCGCCGATGTCGTTGAACTTCTCGATCTCTTGGATCAGTTCATCTGCAGCAGGAGTAGCCGTGAGTACACTTGGCTCTCAGTAGTGCCAGGTTATGTTACCACGTGTCTTCAACTCCATGCGCCGGTTACCCCCCTCGGGCCGGCGGGGGGTCATGCCGGTCATGCTCACACCGGGCCGGGGCTAGCTACGGGGGTCATTCGGATCTTCATGCCCCGTGCTTCGATTCAAATGATGGTATTTACAATGCGATGGTTTCCCAATGGCCCGGTCAAATCTTTATATTTTCTCGTTTTTATGATTTCGATTGAATTTGACTTCCCCAATTTCGTAAATGTGAAAATGAGTTTATATTTAAGGCGTTTTTTTTACTATAGCTGATAGAATCGTACAAATGAAATTAGTATTTGGGAGAATGAGGGATCACACGGATTAGTGAAAAAACAACAAACAAGTTAAAAATAATAATATATATTTATAAACACTTGTGTTAGAATACTCTTAAAATCATTAATTTACTTCTCACGAACTTATCTATCAATTCATTAATCGATAACATTAAAAAAGACGGATTTCCCTCGATTTATCGAAATGTTTTCATATTGATTTGTATTGCCAAGCACTTAGCACGGGGCATGGTCTGGCATGCGGATTGCGGGTTGCCAGCTCGCGTACAGAAGAATTGCCAGCTCTAATATCATGATTCATACAACATGTCTCTCATTTACGAGTATACTTATTAAATTACGGAATGATCGTCATTTATTCATCGATTAATTTAATAAATAACAACAAACTCAAATTATGACACAAGAAAATCATTCTCGAAACAAAATAGAATATCAAATACTTCATATCAAGTATATTCTTATAAATATCATATTTACGTGTTACCATCACTCATTAAATAAAAATATCTAATCTCTCCTCTAATATTAAGTAAATAGAGTTCATAATAAATTGCAAACAGTGCACCTCTCGGTAGTGCATATTATATTTGTGAAAATTTATAATCATAAGAAACGCAAGAAATCAAATTATACAGAATATTTTGTTCTAATCAATAAATCAAAATGGAATAGAAAATATACAAAAAAAAAGATGATTGTGCTGTGCAACTTTAAATACAACTGAAGAATGTAAGAGCGTAAAATGGAAAGTTTTGGTCCCAATTTTGGAATGTCGACAATTTTCCTTATTAACTAAAGTGCTAAGAAGCGAAATATTTAGCTGCATACATCAATAATATCGATACGGACATCGACAACAGACACGCTCGTAAAATAATGACTAAAACTTGAGGATAATACACTTCTCAGCTATACGGGAATAATTAGTAATTTGTGTGTATCAAAAAAATTGCACTTGGCAGTGGCGTCGTAGCGATCACTCGGTCCTAACGTTACAAAAACAAGCGGCTGGCAATTACTCTATAACTAGTAACATCTAAGTCGCCCGCCCATCTCGCTAGCCGTATCAATTTAGTACAAAATAAATAGCAGTTTATGCGAAATCCCGCCAATTCCAAATATGCAAAGATGGCGACTCGCCACCTGACAGCACTAGTGAGGTGCGGGTGTCGATAGTGGGGGTTATCGATAGGCGAGCGGGCGGGGCGGGCGAGGGGGCGAGGTGTTCACATGTTCTGGATGTCGTGGAGCGTGGCTTCCATCTCCTCTTGCAGGAGTTTGCTCTTTTCGCGTTCGGCAACCAGGTCGTCTGCAAGGCGCGCCCACGATTACACACAGAACAACAAACGTGACTCAAACATTCTGGCTTTTCGTAAAGATGCTAATAATAGTGACATATATTTTGTAATAGTATTTTGCGTGCCAAATGTTAGCATGTTGTACTTATTCATTTTTAGATCGAAGTCGTCGAAATAAATAATAGGTACTTATTTGTCAGTAGATTTATCTGATACTAAAATCACTTTGACTCATAGTGTCACCAAAAGCCAAAATGTTTGATTCAGGTTA
>JARACY010006578.1:0-16254 GCA_029255725.1 Scrobipalpa atriplicella
TTACTTTAACTCTTTAAGTAAGAATTTGGTGCAAAATATGTTATTGATTCTCTCTAACAATAAATATTTTCTATTCAAAATTAGAAGTATATAATACTTAGGAACTACTTACTGCGGTGGCTCAGTGACCCAAAGTGGGTATATAATCCACTGTTTTAATTCACAGATCTCAGAATATGTCCGGAGCGGGTGTCAGCAAGCTACAATAGAGATAGAACTCTACCAGGCAACCTTTGGGTGTTAGGATAGTATATAACAGAAAGTAATAGTGCATAGTAATTTTATAACTAAGTACTATACTATATTACTGTACTATAAGGGAACATCTATCTATTTTCGTGAAATGTCGCAATCGCTTTGCTCGCATATTGTAATGATTCACTTTCCAGGAATGTCTCGCTCGCTCCGCTTGCTCGTATTGAATATTTGCGAGAAATATAAATTGTAGCATATAGAACCTACTTCCATGTAATATTAATCGAGTGAAGTGAGCATGTTTGATTTAGCTATGTAAAAAAAAAAAACCTCAGAAAATCGCAATTTAATTCAAATGTTTGGAGTTGAGTTTTTAAGGTTTTTTTGTCCTGGTTCAGAATTTAAAGTGTTGCCAGCCCTATTCTTACCTCTCATTCAAGCGCACTTGCTCCTCCAAATTCTGTGCATTATTCTGCAGTCTCGTAGATGCAGTCCTCTGTTCATTTCTGCACTTGATCAGATCATCTAACTGCCCAACGCTCTTGTCTCCTCCTACAGCAGCCAGGGTGCTTCGTAACAGCTGCTGAGGATCCATTTTTGAGAAATCTTGGACTCTATCTTGAGGGAGGAGTTGGCAGAGGTTGTCCACCTAAAAGGGAAGAGAGTGGGCTATTTTACCTCAGTTTGTGACGCAGAAATTAAATTATACAACAGAACAGCAGAAGAAAACATGATTAAAACTAAAATTAGCCTTAAAAATATATATTTATTAAATAACAGATTCATTCGCATTTGCACAAACAACATTGGAATAAAATGGCATGACAAATGTTCAAACAGGATATTTTGATCCTGAGACCTGCATGGGTGGACTCATTTTAGATTTGTACCTGAATATTCATAGAAGCGATCAGCTCTTGCACTTGTTTTTCTCGTACAGTCTTATGATCAATGCTCCAAGTTGAAACATCCTTCAGGTTAAAGGACCGTGTGATGATGACGTTCCTCTTACCCTGTTCCTGGTAGAGTTCTATCTCTATTGTAGCTTGCTGACACCCGCTCCGGACATATTCTGAGATCTGTGAATTAAAACAGTGGATTATATACCCACTTTGGGTCACTGAGCCACCGCAGTAAGTAGTTCCTAAGTATTATATACTTCTAATTTTGAATAGAAAATATTTATTGTTAGAGAGAATCAATAACATATTTTGCACCAAATTCTTACTTAAAAGGAGTTTAATATATTACACCAAGTTATAAACTCTGACACCAGAGTTAATCGGGTTGATCTACTTGAAACCCACATGGCACAAAGAAGAAAGGTAAAATAGAAAGATGGTGAGAAGAGAAAACAAAATCAAGAAGGACTATAAGCCGTGCGTTTAATTTAAAGAAACGATTTGAAAATGGCGACTGGATGTTGTTCCCTCTTGCTCTAACATATATCTGTATGTACTCGCACACAGCGGTCATGCTAGCAAAAAAAAATAATAAGTTTATTGTGGCTGGCGCGTAAGTGTTATTGGATGAAAACTGAAAGAAAAACATGAATTCTCATAAGCAAGGCAAAGTTCTGCGAAATGATACCCGAAGAATTGTGTACAAGGTAGTCAAATACTTCGAATACTTCTTCACATTGTCCCCACCTCGCCACACATTGTCCCCACCTTGCCCCTGCCTGGCCCTACCTTGCAGACACCTTGTCCCCACCTTGCCCCTTCATTGTTAAAAAAATGTTTACACTTGACAATCTAATTTGCTGCCACTACCGGAAGTAGCGCCGGTAGCACACATTGCGCGTCAAGTATCTTTCATATTGTATCTCGCAGCCCGTTTAGTGCAGCGCGTAATTCGTGTCATCGACGTGGATTCTCGGTTTGCCCATTTTTTGACGCAAATTGTTGGGTTGCATTTTATTCTTTCGAATAAGTTTTACGCGGTTTTTAAAATGCAGTCAGTAATTAGCGACAAATTTAATGCAAAACGAGAATCCACGTCGATGACACGAATTACGCGCTGCACTAAACGGGCTGCGAGATACAATATGAAAGATACTTGACGCGCAATGTACGTCGAGGTCATGGTTCCATTTTGTTTTTAATTAGAGTAGAGTTGTACCAAGATCAATTTTTTGCATAATCCAAATTGATTTTTTGTCTAGGATATTGTGAGTAAATTAGTCTAACATAACCTAACCAACAGGAAGGTTTTCTGTATAGCAGCTGCTCCTCTGCGGCTCGGTCGCTCACTTCGTTCACTCCAGGGGGTCACTATGGAACCTCACATAACCTACTGTCAGCGATGTGGAGGTTAATAGAAGGTGTTTTTTTATTGCGGGGGTCTGAGCCCCCTGCGACCCCCTTTTCGGGTGGCTCCACCCCCCCGTCCCCCCCTAATAGGTTGCTTTATCTAAAATTTTCTATAAATGTCATGAGAATCGAGAAGATAAAGAAATCGATAACAGAATTGCCAGCTATGAATGATTCACATCTCTAAGGAAAGGTCAATGACATACACGAATTACTCGCTGCACAAAACTTGCCACGCTTTCTCAATGCGCTCAGTAATTGAAGTTCCTTGAAAACACGGATTATTTGCTGCATTTTTCTTGTAGCGAAATACATTTTGCACATTTTCTGTCACCAATTACTCGAGCGCATCGAGAAAGTTCAGCAAATAACCCGCAACACAAAAAATGCGGACCGTATTTGGTGTCAAGAATGACACGAAATACGCTCTGCATTTTAAGTGTTGAATTTTATTTCGCGCTCAAAGATTGACGCGTATTGTGTCCTCCCGTAGCGCCGGCCATTTATAGATCGTTATCTTATCTTTATGTGCACGGGTTATACCTAATATAAAACAAAGGTGCATGTTTGGACTTGCTCAGACATGCATATAGAACTTCTAACCAGAAAATTAATCAAAATCACGCAATTTTCAGTAAATACATTTAGTAACGTACCTTTTTAGCTCTACCAATAACGCTGGTTTTACCACAGAGCCCTAGAATAATGGCACATACAAATGTCGACTTCCCAGTCCCGTTTGGGCCTATTATCATGTTCAGAGAGGGGCCTGGGTATAATTCCACCTCCTTATAAGTCCTGAGAAGAGAAAATCATGAGATTTAAGCAAGAATTATAAGCAAACAGAAAAAGGCGCGTACATGAAGCTTTTGGACTTACACGAAGTTTTCGAGCGTGATCCGGTAGATACAACCGGGCTTGATGCCCTTGTCATTGATAACCTTCGACATCTTCACAGTTTACAAGCATTAACAATCTAAAAACCACTCATTTTCAAAGGAAAACATGAAAAAATGCGTCTTTTCAAAACACAAGCATTCGCGCAAAAACCACGCAAAAACCGGTGTCCGGTGTGTTTGACAGCTCTAGGGATGTAGTAAAGAAAAGAACTACGTTACTACACATTAGAATCGTGATAATTTTTAATCGTTACTATCCTAACGAACAAAACCATGACAAGATGGAATGGAATACTATGGTATGGATGAAATGGAATACTATACCATGGAGACTATACTTTATACGAGGAGTATGAGTTTGTGTGCAGAGCAGACTAACCACCGTGGTATTTCAACACACTGAAATAAACTACGCGGATTACAAATTCGACTAAAATAAAATCTGAAAACTCTTGATAGCAAATTTTTGCTAAAGAGAACAATATTGCCTTCTCTTTATTTTTATACATAAGTAGAATATTGCATTTTTAGAGTTTGGTTAAACATTGAAGCGCTCGTGGTCAAGAGGTTAGTTAGTGCTTATTTAGTTAGTAAGTGCTTATTTATTTCTATAATGAATGTAGCAATAGCAATCATCACCGTAGTTTGGCCATAGATGAGTGACCGGTAGTGGTATAGCAACTCGAGCGTTTTCGTGCTTCGAAAGGCACTTTACGACGTTGGTCACGTCACGGTTAATATCGTAGATATTATTCGTCAAGCTATGTCAGAGACCATTTGTTGGTGGCTTGAAAACGTTGACAGCTGAGTTGGCGTTGACCACTGACCTTGCAAAAGCCTAATCTAGGCCGTGAATCTAGGATGAGGTCTGATTTTAGAGTTTTAGGTCAAAGATCTAGGCATAAACCCCACGCAACCAGCTGTGGGTTAGTTAATACAAATGTGCGCCCTCAAATTCCATGCCTGTTCTCTTTTCGCACAGACTATATCACTATAACGTTATCTTTCGATATTGACTACTATTATAAACAGCACATCACTAGTCACGACCAGAACAATGTTGCCATTTTCGTTATAGAAATAATTTACACCTTTTTGAAAAAAAAATGATTGCCTATGCCTATTGTATCGCCTATCGCCCCATTATTGGTGGTGATTTTCCGAGCCGACTTCTGCCAGGCCCAGATTCCATTCCAGCCAAGCTCAACGGTCAGTGAGTTCAACACAATAAAGTATTTCTGATCCTGATTCTCAAGGTCAACTTCCATTCCAGTCATGCACACACACACACACACATACAGTTTACAATGTTGGCGTAAGCGTAACCATGGGCATGGTTTGGGCACAGAATATGTAATGGTGTTTGGGCACCCGGGGACCCGGGCCGGGGTGATTTTCAACTGAACTTGACTGTCTCTGGGTTTTGGGCCAGGGGGGGCAAATTACTACTCGGATGTACAAAAATTTATAGTTAGTAGGGGAAAACAAAATCCAGCTGCCCCCGCCCCTCCCCTCTCGGTACGCCCATGGAAAAAGTAAAAGGCTTCTAAGAAATTTAAATCCTGAAAAAGTAAATGTTTGCGTAGTTTTCCTAAAAACTGGCAACCCGAAATTAAAATTAGCGGCGAGTCGACAGAACGAAACGAACAGACAAAACGAAACGAACGAACGCCAATACGCCAAACAAACCGATGCCGATGCAGTAGTGCGTTCACGCATGCACCTAGGGGAAACCGTTAGAGCGACTTTTAATCTGACAGCTCGCGTAAACCCCCGTTCATGCACGCACTTGCACCTGTCAGGATGAAATTTCCCCTGACAGGCGCTTCAGAACGGGGCTTTATCAACTGTCAAAGTGAAAAGTTCCCCTAAGTTTACGCTAACCGTGCGCCCGTGAACGTACCCCAGAGTGAGTGCATGTCGAAGCGAAGTCGCGCGTCTTTGGATTATTTATTTCGTGTGTTTTGTGAATGAAAAAGTGAAGAAAATGGTTTTCGCTCAATGGATGTACGTTCGTTCGTCCCCTAAATTTGTGCTAGCTAATTTCTACTAATCTTCGCAGTGAAATTCAGTGATAGTACGGCATCTAATCTCCCCTTGTGAGGGCCTAATGGATGGAGGGTATTCGTGTTTATAAATATTGATTTGTAGCATATCGTGTTCTCTAACTTTTCTATTGTGCCTTCTAAACGTGAAAAGAAATGTAGATAACGGTGGTTTGTGTGTGGAATCGGGAATAAGTTACGAAAATTACGGAAAGCAACAGATGTGAAAAAATGGCGCGTTCGGTGAAGTGATATTTTTCGTGTTTGTAGCTGTTTTGTGTTGATTTTCGACGATGGAAGGGACTACGGAGAAGGATTGCTCGCCGCTATGGAGCCTGTACCAGCAGATCGTCTCGGATATGAAGGTAGGTCTTTTAATTTCGTAAAATGTAGCCTACTTTAGTCGTGGTGGTGAAGCGAGTTCGTCGTGCTACTTAGTAGGTATGAAATCGCTCCGATAAACCGCTCGTTTGGTCGAATTATCGTCTTTATCAGTGCATGGGAAGTTTCGCACGATATCTCGCCGGTTTCATCGGGATACATACATACATAATAATCACGCCTTTATCGGGATAATTGGAAAAAAAGAACGCACTCGCTGTTGCGGCCAACCCAACTTGCTGTTTCGTAACAAAGATGATAAAATGCAAATCAATTTGCCTACTATTCTTGTTATAATCTTTCAAAGTGCTTACAAACAAGAAAAACTGGGTAAATTATTTCAAAGTACTTGAAATAATTAAATATCTTTTGTTTGTAGAAAGGAAATACAAAAAAAAATCTGTTTCAGAACAAAATCTGCACTTATAAAGGTCACCAATAAGTTCTGGTTCTGTGTCTAATAGTATAGCAGGTCAACCCCAAAAACAAATAGGAGCATCTAAATTGAATAAAAGTTTACAACTAAGCATAAAAATAATAAGCATCTAAATTGAATAAAAAATACAACTGACTGAAACTGGAAAGAGTACCTAGTTTATTCAAATCATTAGAAACCAATCTCTAACTTTATAATTATAAGCATTGCATACTTTACCATTCTTAATCATGTTGCGCACACATTCCAACTTGGGATGCGAGCAGTAATGTGATCATCTCATCTCTAATAATAAACTAGGTAGGTACTTTATTTAATACCTACTTGTGATGGTCTTACTCACGGACATGCAATAAACATATTGAGTATTGATTACAAAAAAAAAATATATACAGCCAATAAAAAGTTATTCATAAATAAACATGTAGGAAATAGCACAATCACATCATTATTAAATTAAAAGTTTAAATATAAATCTTAGAAGATCTCAGTCTAAAAATAAAATTTGTTTTTAGACCATCACAAAAAAGGGTGTTCATTTTAATGTTATCTTACTTTAATTTTATGTATGCTACTTTTTAACTTATATGAAGATTTGTTCGTAGTTTATTCTAATAAAGTCTGCTGTTGTTCTGTGTGAAGTTCTGTGTCTAAATCTATTTTAAACAAAAGTAAAATGCATATTTAAGAAATAAAATAAGAAATTTTAAAAACATTTACTTCAGTTCATCAGATCACATAGGCATTTTCAGCATCTGATGAAATAAAATGCACTTGTTTATCATCAGATTCATGAAAGGAATTCAAACTATTTTTTCATACAATTTAATTTTCTACAGCCTGTATATTAAATTCCTGGTACATGTGGCAATTGAATTAAAATTTCTGCATGAATATGCAATATACAGCGTGATGAAGTCAGAGAGCTGCTTTATTTATTTTTGCACATTACTTAATCAGAGATGCTAATGGATGTCTGATGTCATTGATTTAAAGGTCAAGTTTTAAATTAAATATAAGTGGTTACTTACTGAAAAAAAAAATATTATTGTCAAATAATATCTAAATCTTTTGCATCTAGGTAACACATTAATCACTCTATCTATTAAAAAAAACCGCATCCAGATGCGTTGCGTAGTTTTAAAGATTTAAGCATACAGACAGCGGGGAGCGACTTTGTTTTATACTATTTAGAGATGTGTTTTAGAGAACATGCATGCAATTACTTGAATGAAGGAAATAAAGACTAGTTTCTAAAATAAATACTTTCCCTTTTTTCGTTAATGTATTGTTACACTTTCATAGGCGATATTTATTTATTGGTTGAGTTTTTAAAATTATTTACTAAAAATGTGCCTTATGAAAAGAAAACAAACGCAATTTCGCCACGACCGTCTTGATTGATAGACAGACGAACAAACACGCAACGCAATAGATCCGTGCTGGTCAGTTCGGTACATCTGGCTGCTGGACAGAAATGATCACACGGAAAAAAATATAGAATGTCCGAAGTGCTTCTCTTGCTCTGCCCACCGTAGAAATCTTTAAGAGTCGAGCATAAGGCGAAGGTTTTAGTTCATTGCAATTTAAACGATGGGTTGACAACCTGTCTCAATATTGCGGTAAAGTTGTTCTGGCTATCAAACCATCTTCTTGTATGAATGCATAGAAACATAATCTTGAAAAATTCGTTCTTTAGTTCAGAAGCTACGGTGACCGCCGTAATATCCAGTGCAGACTAACCATCACATCAACCGTCACACCAGTGTTACGTATCACGTGTCTTCTTATTTATACTATGGAGAGGAGACAAAATATAAGCTCCCAAACGCAGACTTCTCGCTTTATTTAGCAGAAAGTATATACCAGGGTGTACACCTAGTACCTACTCAAATTACGCTCCTTAATTAGTTTATTCGTGGTGTCACATTACTTGAACAGTTAGCTATCTGGGCTATCTGCCTCGCAAAAATATGTGGCGAATTAATGTGGGCGAATAAACGACGTATCCGTGGTAAAAATACCTCTAGGTATTTTATATTTTCAAACTTTACTGGAGATTCAAATAATGCCGTTGATTCGGTAAGGACACGTTATTACATCTTGACTAAAATTTTTGCCGTCCCTTTCTGTTCCTCATCAACTCTCATGAAGGAAAATGACAGGTGAAGATTTAAGTCAAGATTTAGTAATTGTGTGCGCATCCGAATTGCCCCCAGTGTATTTCATAAGTGACTTTTTTTTGGAATAGTTGTTCCGTAGCATTCTTTTTTTCTATCACATTGAATTAAAATAAAGAAAATGGCTAGCTATCACACTTTTTTTAATGACGATATGACCTTTGTTTTGCGAAGAAGAATATTAGTAGTATTAGTACTGAATTCCCAGCGAGTATGTGACAAAAACTTACATAATCGAAATTTCTTCTAAGTATTGAACACTATCAATATCAGTATGATGTAATTCTTCTTCATGATGAGATGATGTTACAATAAGAGGAATCATGATTATCGTCACCACACTGATGAATGAAACATTTACCACGTACAGAATAGTGATTAGTGGGTGATCAAATAAGATCGATATCGCTGATAACAAATTTACCTTTCCTTGTATTATTTCCCGTGGAAGTAAAATATTTTCCTTTGGTAAAAGTAGCTTAAACCAGCGGGGCAAAAAGTTATAATAAACTGAGGAATATCATAGTTCTTTAATACCACGAAAGTTATATTTTTGTAGCTAAATATCACAGTCTGATCAACAGTTCCACAAATCCCCTCATTCAAACACACAATCGTACCTACGATACACCTACAGTAGTAATACCCATACTATATTAATATACATTGCGAACTTTCTTTCACCGCTCGGGTTTACGTCTAGAGGTCACGGTGACTGCGACCTCACGTTTGACATTTGGACCGGCGTACGGTCAGCCATTTTGTAACCCGGGGTTCATTTGTCATCATCAAAATGGCGATTATGTGCAAATTTTGGCTTCCACTACGTTTAATTAAGTGTTTGTACGATAATTTTGACTTCCATCCATGTTTAGTGTTTGTTCCGTTTCGAAACACTCGATGGTGTTATTTGCTTGCAAGACTGAGGAAAATAAAGGATATAGGATGTACAAACTGCTCCTCTTCTCGGTCATATTGCATAAGTAGTTTTCATTAAGCCTTTGACGCTCTGCCTTTCCTGTAAGCCTTATGGCTAGCTAGCATACTTAGGTATATTATAAAAAGTCTCCTCTGCGTAGCTCCGTTCATGAATTCTATGAACTCTTCCACGCTTGGGCAATCTCTGGCTAAAATCTAGTTTTGCCCTAAAATCATTACAACATGTACTGACTTTTTTAGCTGCGCCACTCCAATACATAATTCCAGCATATAAGTTGATAGTTCTATTTTCGTACATTTCATTAGCAACGTCAAGCAGAAGCAGGGGTGAGTTTTACGATAACGCTCAAAGAGGGTAAAGGTTTCATCCTTGAGTGCTTCTTTTCTCGTGTATTCTGAGAACACAGAGCGTTTTTTGTGCGTTTTCGGAGGTTCCAAGTTCAAGAAAAGAAAGTCTAAAAAAGCTATAGAACCTGAAATTGTCGAATATTATCAAAAACTAAGCTCTGACGATAAAATGAAACTTCCTAATGAGCGAAAGATTTACATATACTTACTATTACATAAATTATAACTTGAGAGTTACGTAACTATCAAGGACAGTTGTCGAGACCGACCTTCAAACTCAGATATTTATTACTTAAGCCCGCTCCAACTCCTTCGGAACTGCAGCAGCAATACAATAGCAGTAATAGTTATCAGACGAGTCAGTTTTTATTTTAATAAACACAGAGTCTATAATCGTATCGTACAACAAATATGCTTCTGTATTTCGATGGTTCCATGAACCGAATAATATATCCCTTCACTCTCCTGACCTAATTTGTGTGGAAACGTTTAAAATAGTTCCGGAGTGAGCCAGTGCAGACACAATACCATTGTTACAGACATCAGACAGACGGGCGACCCGATTGCAAGTAGGTTACAGAACTACGGTGTTCAACCTTTGCAATATGCCTCCTTTAAGGTTCTCAATAGTACATCTTTTGCTGTAGTCTAAATAAAAGTGAATGTTAACCAACTCATCCTACGATACGAACCCGCCTTCTAACTAAAAAAAACGTTGCTGCCTAGCCGGTCTACTGATATGAGCTTTAGGTTCTCAATCCAGAAGTCGCGAGTTCGCTTTCCACGGATATACACGAAGTTGATATAATAAGTCATGATTATGAATATTATAAATATCGTCTACAGTCACACTACAGGACAAAGGCCACCCCTTTCTCCATATTTCACTCTTTGCGATAGGGATCACTTCATCTGATTAAAATCAATCTTAAAATATCAGTTGAACTAAATCATCCAACTAAAATCTCATATATATTTACTTTTACTCGAAACTTGGTCAAGTTGGCAATACTTCCCGTGGAGTACAGTTACTTACTGTAACATTTAATTGCCGAACACAAACAAAGCCGGTTTTTGCGCGGCCCACTGTACCTACTGTACCGACGAGACCGGTTTTTTATACGACCAGTTTTTTTTGTCTATGATGATAACAGTTTGGGCAAGAGTATTGTTTTAAAGATAATGGTTCCGTATGGTGTATGTTAATCTTCTTCTATCGAGTCGACGTCAAGTCAAAACCCTATTAAATTCCTCTAGCTCGGACAATCGGGAGTTCAACCTGCTATGTCCTAACCAAACTGGGAAAAATCTCACAAAGTGATGAATTGCCAAATATCAACTTTGTACACCCCTCACAGAATGCTCTCCAGTGCCGATATATTTTCTCAGTCACCACGCCATTCTCTTAGAGTTTTCCGTATATAACCCAATTTATATTATTTGACCGGACAGCTGGACGGATTTCAAAATTACGTAAGTTTGAAATGGGTAGACAGGGAAGGCATGTCCTGACGTTTACCCTAATATTGACCAAACGAGCTAAAAATAAATACGGTAACGGAGTGGAAGCGGCCGAAATATCCTCACCGGAATTAGATAACTGAGAAACTGTTAATTATGTTAGCTAAAAAATAATACTTACGCGATTAGGAAAGTACCAGAAGAGTCGGTTCGTTACTTTTTTTTAGTCTTTGAAAGACTTAGAGAAAACGGGTAGATGCTTTCGAAAAAGACTGGGTAAACATGGCTCAGGATCCCGTCAGGCGGAAAGAAAAAGGAGAGGCCTTTACCTTTACCCTGCAGTGGGACAGTGTAGGCTAATTAAAAAAAAAAACAAGAGTTTTATGTAGACGACGACGTTGTCACATGGTTGCCTAAAATGCTTATTCAGTCTAGCCTAAAAAAGTCGTACCAGTTCATATTCAGTCAGTCATTTGGAATCCCTTATGTTATTTATGAGGAACCCTAATGAATTGCAAATGAAATTCACAACAATCACCTTTTTTCAGTTCAATTAATTACAGACTGGAAATAATGTGTTTTTGTGAATACAACCTGCCGTAGATGTGCTGAAAATATAAACCGGTTTCGATACATATAAAACACTTGAAAATTCGCTGAAACGTAACGATCGAGAGATATACATTGGTGTTAATTCAGGACGCACTATTACTAATTCTAATTCTTAGTAGCGCTGTCACTTTCTTAACTTTGACATAAGAACAGGATAGCAAACAAATACGTGAGTTTGACATTTCTTATCTGACATAAGACTGCTTAAATTAATTAAAATTAGTGAGCACGCTCTATGGTCATTCCTTATTTAAAGCGCCGTACGTCAAATTAAGAATGTCAAAGTCACGTGTTTGTTTGCTATCCTGTTCTTATGTCAAATTTAAGAAAGTGACAGCGCTACTAAGAATTAGAATTAGTAAAAGTGCGTCCTGAATTAACACCATTATATCGTAAATGAACTGTTTTTCAAGTACTACATAATTTCAGCCTAGTACGCAACCTCAAACATCCTTACTCAGCATGTCATGTTGTAGGTCATCGACTTGTGCTAACTAAAAAGTATTACCAACTGTAAAGTAACTGCTAGATATACTGTGTTTGCTTGGTACATACATACATAAAGTCACTTCTTTATCCCTTACGTTACGGGGTAGGCAGAGTGCAAAACGCCCCGTAAAAGGCGTCTTTGCCACGTCTGACAAAAAATTAGGGCAATTTTAGATTGTAATGTGTATCGCTATAGTGACAGGTTATCAGCCCATTACACCTCGAATCCTTTATGCTGACTTCAACAACATTCCCGGGAGGACATTGGAACATTCTATGATTTTCTATCGCTCCCGGTCCAGCATGGAAGATATAGATAGATTTGCTTGTTACATGCATTGCATGGAATAGTACATTACACGTTCGACACATACAAAAAGTATATTTGACAACCAACTGTCCAATTCGAGAATTAAACCAATTAGCCGCCTTTACAACCTCCCCCACCCAAGTATAATTACAAGTCGATTGTATAAATCACCATCACTACCCCTATTTTGGGGTGCGTTGGGTGAATGTGGGGTGAATTGTATAAAGGTGTATCGTATCGATCTTACCAAGGTTAGGGTTATGCGAGGTTACGTAGAGCTCTGGTGACGTGACGGTTCAAGGGCATTTGGAAGTTTAAATTAGGAATAGGAATAAAGATGTGCTTCTAGTTTTACACACATAACTACTATCACGCCTGTAAACAGAGCGTCAACAACCCAGACAAGGACAAAGTCGTTCCACCACGTCTAACAAGTTTTGAGGGTTGTTTAAGATAGATCTGTATATAGGTATTGCTGTATAGTGGCAGATTACAGTTTTAAAAGAAGTTTTAAAATCACCCAGTTGCGAAACTAAAACTTATCAAAACTAAAACTTTACCCATTCCAAAAAGCTTCCAACCCCCCAAGGGCAACAATATGCTTTATCTCTAAAAGGGTGAATATTCCCTTGCGCATAATGTTATATGCATGAGGTGGTTTCTTCCATTCAGCACAGAAGGAATACAATATTTCTTACCTGTTCTGTTTGTGGCACTCTCTGTATACCTACTAAGTACGTGACTAGATTTATACAATGTTTTTTGGTGAATTTGGATTCCGAATGTGAAAGATTGGTTATTTAGCCAAATATTTGTCGAATAAGCCTAACATACTGCTGGACTTCGGGTTTAAAAAAAAACAGAATATACCAGCCGCTTTTCTTATTTAAGCAGCGGTACTTAAGCTAAGCAGCAATGTATACTAAATCGGGCCCGATTGGTAGGGAAGTGTAATCGTTGCTTTAGGCGACAAACGTTTTTATGGCCGTTGATGGTTTGCCCTCCCTGGATATAGATTTTATGTAAACTACATACCTATTGCAAATAGTGTCAAACTTTACTTTACTTACTACAAGGTTCACATGCGTCGAAGGAAACTAATCTTCTAATAATGTACTACCGGAAAAGAGTAAAAGGCTACGGCAGTTACTTTCATAACAGTTATTTATCTTAAATCAAGACGTGATGTCATTATTATGCCGTTGCAAAATCCATAGAACTAGCGAGTACATTGATATTTATGTAAGCTTCTGCCTTTTAAAACATGTGAAGTGGTTAATTTAATAATGATGGACTCTATACTCCTTCTACTCTTTTTTGGTGGTCGATGAGGGACTCTATCTATATATCTTATATACTAAATACAATTTTTTTTTTACGGCACAGAAATTATCTTACACATAAAATGTATTTCTTTCATTGCATCACACACAGCTTCACTACTGTTTCAAAACTAGCAGCCCACTCCTTAGCAGATTATAATGTAGTATTTCTGTCCGTGGATGTAAGCCGGCCCGTTATGATAGCGACGTGGGAATGACATTATATATCGGTGTTAGTGGTATTCGCGGGTAGTTTTACGTGGTAGTAATGGTGGTAATTTTTGCAAAATACAGCTGGGAAAGTAGCTTGTCAAACGTGGCCATAACTTCCTTTTCCGAGATCGTTGACTACCGTCGATCTCACGAACCTACCCCGTATGGGATGCATGCGTGACTATGTATTTATGTTGTTGGGAATCCTGGGAAGGAGACCCGTTTAGGCAAACACGATGAACGAAGGACAGTCAACTGCATACCTACTGGTAGAAACGCCTATATTTTTAACTTCTTCTGGTGTACCTTATTGCCTGCAATATAAAAGAAATGAAACCCTCCAAGATAAAAGGTAAAAAGGATAAATAAGTGTTTCCCGTGAACTACGGAATTTCCGTAACGGAAGTAATAATGTTTTATGAAATAAATAAATGAAATGAATAAATGTATGTCAAGCCAAGAAGATAGTGACACTTTGTACCACGTAATATCCTGGGAAATCTCCGAGCATCCTCTTGAGAAATATACCTGAAGAATGCACCTGAAGTAAGATAATAACGCCTTAACCCTCACGGGGTAGGCACAGTGACAAAGGCTTTATAAAGCTGACAAATATTGAAGGGTATTTTAGACACAGATGTCTATACTCTATAGT
This sequence comes from Scrobipalpa atriplicella, assembly GCA_029255725.1. Taxonomy (NCBI): domain Eukaryota; kingdom Metazoa; phylum Arthropoda; class Insecta; order Lepidoptera; family Gelechiidae; genus Scrobipalpa; species Scrobipalpa atriplicella. The sequence continues at coordinate 14,798 of JARACY010006578.1, forward strand.
GGACAGTTGTTAATTGGATAAATTACACCGAAACTTCGGGTCTCTATTAAAGTGAGGCATTAAAAATAAGTAAACCCGAAAAAAAAACATACCTACCTATAAACTGATATCTACATACCCACATATACAGTCACATTGAAACACTAAACACAATACACCACTTTCCTACGATAATACCGGGTGTTAGCACCCGCCCTGTTATTACAAGTGATTCCGATACAATGGTAAGAGCTGTGCGCTTGTACACTATTTTCTAAGACCATGTATTATGCATTACAATAAGCTCTGTGGGTTAAGATGTGAGTCAAAGCGAGTAATACCTACTCGTTGACAAATTGTTTTATTACTTCCATTGGAGTGTGAAGGATGAAAATAGAATATACCAGCTCCATCTCTTCCCAGGTGTTACTGTAAATGACTGTAAATAGAGGAATCATTGTTCGACGTATTGTAACTTAAGAAATAAATGCAATAACAGCGAGATTATTCCGGGGTCGTGGGATTCGGTCGTGTTCGTGAAAAAAAACCGAACCTACTGAAGTTATGTGTTTTTTTGGAATATAGGTACAGGGTGTAAAAAAGTACTGCGTTCCTTTCAACCGCATGTTCTACTGATGATACCAAACAACTTTCTCAAAGAACAAAATTTTTAGCTCTAAATAAAATTTTGCCTTGTCCATACAAAACTGGAGATCCCGGAAAGCATCTTTGTATGATAAAGGCAATTTCTTGTTTTCGAGCTAGAATTTTTCTGCTTTGGAAAGTAGTTTAGTATCATCAGTAAAACATGTGGTTGAAAGGAACACTGTACTTTTTTTTACACCCTGTATATTTTATAATTTATTTATTTAAGAGGCTACCCTGAGCCAAGTGGCGGCCTCATCAGTCAAAAAATCATAATCTACTGAAAACACAATCAATCGAAAATCCGGTACGGCGAATTGAAGTTAAAGCAAAGAAGATAATTTAGAACATCATAAACTTGAAATTCATAGTTCCTGGTAGTAACAGAAAGAAAATTTGCGAAAAACGGCCACTTTTAGCACTTTTGCTATCTGTAACTGCTGTAAACACTGAATCATAAGTTTATGATGTTCTAAATTATCTTCTTTGCTTTAACTTCAATCGCCGTACCGGATTTTCGATTGATTGTGTTTTCAGTGGATTATGATTTTTTGACTGATGAGGCCGCCACTTGGCTCAGGGTAGCCTCTTAAAGGAAATATTCTTGTATCAATCTTAATATTTTCTTAGAAAGTGTGAGTAGAAGTGTACGATACAGCTTACAAGCAGATAATGGCACATAATAACGCCATTGTTGGATACGAGACTTGTACAAGCGGGTCTGTTTGTGAGAGAAAGGAACGATTACCAGGTCAGTACAAGCGGGTCTGTTTGTGAGAGGAAAGGGAACGATTACCGCAGGTCAGGTCAATGCATGTACACCAGCCACACTA
>JARACY010006579.1:0-16247 GCA_029255725.1 Scrobipalpa atriplicella
CATTGGCATGTGCTTGATTATATTTCTTACTAGCTTTCCGCCCCGCGGTTTCACCCGCAGCTAAGAGTTTTCCCGTGGGATTGAGTTTCCCGCGCTGATCCTACCTTCAAAATTGACGGACTTTCATACAAACTTCAACCCCCCTTTTTACCCCTTTAAGGGGGGAAAATCCAAAATCCTTTCTTAGTGGTAGGTTTTCGTTATAAAAGGAACCTGCTCTCCATATTTCACGATTCTAGCTTTAGTAGTTTAGGCTCTGCGTTGATGAATCAGTCAGTCAGTCAGTCAGTAAGAGATAGTAAAAACAATTTGCCACCACATTTTTTGGCTCGTGTTTTCTGCATTATCATCGCCGAAATATATAGCCCTCAGTGAAAAAAATATATAAAAAAATGTGTTTCAAAAATATTGCTGTCACGTCGCTCTTAAATTATTAAATCAGATACCACAGGCAATCACTTGTTTATATATTGTTTATAGGTTTATAGGAGGGTTATATTATAAATTATATTAATAAAATAAATATTTATACGTGTAAAGTGTTCCAGCAAGAGATTGAATCGCCAAGCAACAGAAAGACTTGACTTTAGTACAAAGTATAATACAAAATAATGTATTTAAAGCCCCAGATAAAGCATCAAAAGAATCTTGGAAAGAGATGTTCCACAAAAAGTACCAAAAAAATAATGTTAAGCAGATTATCCACAAGAAAAGAAGGATATATAAAAATAGTGATGGGAAGCATACAATAGGGATGTTACTTAATTAAATACAAACTTGTTTAAAAACAACTACTACGTTGGAAAACGAAAATCATTCATTTTAGGTATTCTAATATTGTCTGAAGTCAAAAATTTATCTTTTTGTGTGATAAATGCATTACTTTTAATGAAATTAGGCACTCATCACCGGTTTTCAAGAGTACCTAAGTATAATCTAATTTTTGCAAATCTTAAAGACTTTAATGTAAACAAGGTGGGGTGCTCAGGGAAGTGGCCGTTCGCGGGAAATGGACGTTCAGGACAAATGGACGTTCGGTGCCGGATTGCTATAGGGGGTACATAAAATATATTTATGACACATTTGCTCGTAAAAGGTCTCTTATTACACCAATTTCAATATTGTATTGTATCTTATTACGTACTTGTGCGTAATCGTAATGTAAAATGCACGAGTGCTGTAAAACACACGAGTTTTCTTTTTTAATTAGGTAAAACGCACGGTTTATCGAACGGTACTTTTTTAAATCTTAGCAAAGAGTTTTTACGTCAGAAAAGTGGTAAACGTTTTATGAATAAATTTAACTTTGGGAGATAAAATATAATGAATAAACATTTCATTCTTTAATTTAATTAATTTTGACAATAAATTTCAACAATTTATCTGTAACAAAACATAAAAATATTAATTTAGTTTATTAGTAATACTGGCTGTTTTCGTGCCTTTGCCTTAAAAAAAAAGCGCTGCGCGATATATACTAGGTAATCTTTGGATGCGCGCGCATCGCTAATTTGTGAACGAGTAAAGATTATTCCGCGCGTTTTTTCTTTTCGCTGTATTGTTTTTTTTTTTTGCTATTTCCTCGCAAATATGTTATAAAACGTCGTACGACATACGTGCGGTTTGATAATTACAGCCTCTGCTTTCTTGTAGCCCTCGCCTACGGCTCGGGCTAGCAATATCGCCTCGGCTGTAATGGTCAACCCACCGCACTTATATCGTAATGTACTATTTGTTACTTACTCACTTGACTGAGAGAATGACTTTGCACTAGATTTATAGAAGGTATAAATTGTTATGTTCATCAACATTTTTCAGTAAGGAAAAATAAAATGTACCCTTAAACCATTTAAGGTACTCGTAAGTTGGTATTTCTATATTTTCGGACCCAGCAGCACTAGGCACATCACTACCAAAAAACAAGATACAAGAAGTGATATTATATTCAAACACTTATCACATTAATGTTGCCAGATGTTACCACTTTTCCCTACATTTGGGGAAGCGAGACCATGAAATGTACATAACGGAGTACGATAAAAAAAACCAGTCGTTATTTCGGACCTTAGATACTTACATTAGAGTGAATGTTATTTTTTATGCCGTCTACTTTCGGCTTTTCAGGGTTGCATTTGTTTTTTTTTTCAGATTGTAGGCCTATATAAAGTGTAATAACTCTGCTCCAAACTTGTCATTAATTTTGGGATGATTCAATTTGTATACAGGGTGTTAATTTGATTGCTAGCTTCAAAATCCTTTCAGAAAAAAAAAACAAATGCAACCCTGAAAAGCCGAAGTAGACGGCATAAAAAATAACATTCACTCTAATGTAAGTATCTAAGGTCCGAAATAACGACTGGTTTTTTTATCGTACTCCGTTATGTACATTTCATGGTCTCGCTTCCCCAAATGTAGGGAAAAGTGGTAACATCTGGCAACATTAATGTGATAAGTGTTTGAATATAATATCACTTCTTGTATCTTGTTTTTTGGTAGTGAGATGTGCCTAGTGCTGCTGGGTCCGAAAATATAGAAATACCAACTTACGAGTACCTTAAATGGTTTAAGGGTACATTTATTTTTCCTTACTGAAAAATGTTGATGAACATAACAATTTATACCTTCTATAAATCTAGTGCAAAGTCATTCTCTCAGTCAAGTGAGTAAGTAACAAATAGTACATTACGATATAAGTGCGGTGGGTTGACCATTACAGCCGAGGCGATATTGCTAGCCCGAGCCGTAGGCGAGGGCTACAAGAAAGCAGAGGCTGTAATTATCAAACCGCACGTATGTCGTACGACGTTTTATAACATATTTGCGAGGAAATAGCAAAAAAAAAAACAATACAGCGAAAAGAAAAAACGCGCGGAATAATCTTTACTCGTTCACAAATTAGCGATGCGCGCGCATCCAAAGATTACCTAGTATATATCGCGCAGCGCTTTTTTTTAAGGCAAAGGCACGAAAACAGCCAGTATTACTAATAAACTAAATTAATATTTTTATGTTTTGTTACAGATAAATTGTTGAAATTATTGTCAAAATTAATTAAATTAAAGAATGAAATGTTTATTCATTATATTTTATCTCCCAAAGTTAAATTTATTCATAAAACGTTTACCACTTTTCTGACGTAAAAAACTCTTGCTAAGATTTAAAAAAGTACCGTTCGATAAACCGTGCGTTTTACCTAATTAAAAAAGAAAACTCGTGTGTTTTACAGCACTCGTGCATTTTACATTACGATTACGCACAAGTACGTAATAAGATACAATACAATATTGAAATTGGTGTAATAAGAGACCTTTTACGAGCAAATGTGTCATAAATATATTTTATGTACCCCTATAGCAATCCGGCACCGAACGTCCATTTGTCCTGAACGTCCATTTCCCGCGAACGGCCACTTCCCTGAGCACCCCACATTGTTTACATTAAAGTCTTTAAGATTTGCAAAAATTAGATTATACTTAGGTACTCTTGAAAACCGGTGAAGTGCCTAATTTCATTAAAAGTAATGCATTTATCACACAAAAAGATAAAATTTTTGACTTCAGACAATATTAGAATACCTAAAATGAATGATTTTCGTTTTCCAACGTAGTAGTTGTTTTTAAACAAGTTTGTATTTAATTAAGTAACATCCCTATTGTATGCTTCCCATCACTATTTTTATATATCCTTCTTTTCTTGTGGATAATCTGCTTAACATTATTTTTTGGTACTTTTTGTGGAACATCTCTTTCCAAGATTCTTTTGATGCTTTTATCTGGGGCTTTAAATACATTATTTTGTATTTATATTTGTACTAAAGTCAAGTCTTTCTGTTGCTTGGCGATTCAATCTCTTGCTGGAACACTTTACACGTATAAATATTTATTTTATTAATATAATTTATAATATAACCCTCCTATAAACTATAAACAATATATAAACAAGTGATTGCCTGTGGTATCTGATTTAATAATTTAAGAGCGACGTGACAGCAATATTTTTGAAACACATTTTTTTATATATTTTTTCACTGAGGGCTATATATTTCGGCGATGATAATGCAGAAAACACGAGCCAAAAAATGTGGTGGCAAATTGTTTTTACTATCTCTTACTGACTGACTGACTGACTGATTCATCAACGCAGAGCCTAAACTACTAAAGCTAGAATCGTGAAATATGGAGAGCAGGTTCCTTTATAACGAAACCTACCACTAAGAAAGGATTTTTGGATTTTCCCCCCTTAAAGGGGTAAAAAGGGGGGTTGAAGTTTGTATGAAAGTCCGTCAATTTTGAAGGTAGGATCAGCGCGGGAACTCAATCCCACGGGAAAACTCTTAGCTGCGGGTGAAACCGCGGGGCGGAAAGCTAGTAAGAAATATAATCAAGCACATGACAATAAACTGAAATAAACCTTATCACATCGCGGGGCCTGTAAGTTTATTTCCCCCAGAGCTTATCCTAAGATCCCAAGGCTTCATAAATTTTTCCCATCACCTAGTTACAGTCCTAGTGGTTTTACTATGCAGAGCTTACTGATGGTCGAGATGGTATCAGGCTGTAGCGAAAGTGATAAAATGGTGATAAAATAGAGCCTGAAAATGCTTGTGGTCACTTATAGATGATTTTCAACAATGTGCCCCGTATAAGTCAGTTGTTGAGAATGAGACGGTGAGTTTGAGGTCGGGTCAGATATTTCATTTCAGTACAAAACGGCCAGTCAAATCGACACTTATTATTGCTCTCAATCTTGAGATCGCTCTATAAATACAACTAATATAAGTCTATATTATACTTGCCTTTTTCTATCATAAGAGAACAGAAAGGGACGGCAACAATTTTGATAGAGATTTAGTTAAGTCATTCTCTCCATGAATCGATAGCATTGTGTACCTATTTGTTGCTAGACATAATAAATGTTATTCGCTAGTTTTACGGCTAATGTTTACGATACAGACAAAGCGTTTTTCATCAGTTGTCGATATCGCTTACCCAGTTTCACCAAATAGTCTAAATAAAATAATACACGTCAATGTGTTGGTATGTAGATTCTATTATAAGAATGACTTTCTTTCACGTTCTATTCGATTCTGAAACCTGAGGCTCGTATTTATAAAGCGATCTCAAGATTGAGAGCAATATTAAGTTTGGATTTGACAGGTCGTTTTATACTGAAATGACATTTCTACACAAACTCATATTCACTGTCACTCTTGAGAGCTGATTACAAATACGACCCTGAATGAAATTGCGGTTGCCTCCACACTCTCGGCTCGAAAAGTATTGCCTTTGTGAAGAATAAGACATTTTCTCGCGTTTAATTAAAATCTTCGAGTATCTAGTTTTTCAGTATATCCGCAACAAATCTACATTACAAATTATCTTTATACGCAAGTTTAGAAAAATATGAGTCAAGTACATAATGTTAGTAATAACACAGTTTCCAATATGTATCACACCGGAATTGTCGATGTTCGTACGTCTATCCAAATTTCCGATATTCAGAAACCGGAACTCCGGTACTGATATCGGTTTTTGATAATACGAGACTACCCTATTCAAATTAGAATTTATGTAGAATCTATCCTACTATTTGTGCAACCGATAGCTAGCCTGTTAATAAAAAAAAAAATCATACGTCTAGCTTTGTAATAAAATTATTGAAACGAACACGACACATCAACATACAGCTTTGAATTAAAATGTGTTTGCTCTTGACTCCAGTCTAGGACACGGACAACAGAGCCAGAGTTGACGATGAAGCGAGCCTATATACCCAGAAATACCACTCTAACTTTGAAGAGGCGAGGGTTGTACGTATTCGGAAATAACATGCAGACGCAGCGCAGGTAGCGAGGAGTTCCATACATTTATGCTGTGCGCATTATAAAAGATGTTAATGGTAGCAATTTTTGATTGCAAAATACGTGACTTAACTAATATAAGTCCATACCTGTCACTTTCTATCATGAGAGAACAGAACGGGATGGCAATAATTTTAGTTGAGATTTAGTTAAGTCGGGATGGTTACGAATCGGGCCCAATATCTTGCTTACCTGAGTATCTCTATGTATGCTGTAGGTGGACCAGCAGCATGGTTCCACCTGATTGGAGTCCAGGCCCCAGAACTCCAGCTCCTCCTCGAAGAGTGGCCCGCAGACATTTGTGGGGTAGTGGAGCTTCCCGGTTCTGTGGATAAAAAAATTGGGATGAAAATTGTTCCTATTTTGATATCCTCTGTGGTGTGGGTTGTTGGGCTACCCAACCCAACGGATTTAAAATTTGCCCGTCGGCCGTCCCGGCGGCACTGTGTCTAGCAAACCTCAAAAAACAGAAATCGATTGAACGTGAAAGAAAGTCATTCTTATAATAGAATCTACATACCAACATTGACGTGTATTATTTTATTTAGACTATTTGGTGAAACTGGGTAAGCGATATCGACAACTGATGAAAAACGCTTTGTCTGTATCGTAAACATTAGCCGTAAAACTAGCGAATAACATTTATTATGTCTAGCAACAAATAGGTACACAATGCTATCGATTCATGGAGAGAATGACTTAACTAAATCTCTATCAAAATTGTTGCCGTCCCTTTCTGTTCTCTTATGATAGAAAAAGGCAAGTATAATATAGACTTATATTAGTTGTATTTATAGAGCGATCTCAAGATTGAGAGCAATAATAAGTGTCGATTTGACTGCCGTTTTGTACTGAAATGAAATATCTGACCCGACCTCAACTCACCGTCTCATTCTCAACAACTGACTTATACTGGGCACATTGTTGAAAATCATCTATAAGTGACCACAAGCATTTTCAGGCTCTATTTTATCACCATTTTATCACTTTCGCTACAGCCTGATACCATCTCGACCATCAGTAAGCTCTGATAGTAAAACCACTAGGACTGTAACTAGGTGATGGGAAAATTTATGAAGCCTTGGGATCTTAGGATAAGCTCTGGGGGAAATAAACTTACAGGCCCCGCGATGTGATAAGGTTTATTTCAGTTTATTGTCATGTGCTTGATTATATTTCTTACTAGCTTTCCGCCCCGCGGTTTCACCCGCAGCTAAGAGTTTTCCCGTGGGATTGAGTTCCCGCGCTGATCCTACCTTCAAAATTGACGGACTTTCATACAAACTTCAACCCCCCTTTTTACCCCTTTAAGGGGGGAAAATCCAAAAATCCTTTCTTAGTGGTAGGTTTCGTTATAAAAGGAACCTGCTCTCCATATTTCACGATTCTAGCTTTAGTAGTTTAGGCTCTGCGTTGATGAATCAGTCAGTCAGTCAGTCAGTAAGAGATAGTAAAAACAATTTGCCACCACATTTTTTGGCTCGTGTTTTCTGCATTATCATCGCCGAAATATATAGCCCTCAGTGAAAAAATATATAAAAAAATGTGTTTCAAAAATATTGCTGTCACGTCGCTCTTAAATTATTAAATCAGATACCACAGGCAATCACTTGTTTATATATTGTTTATAGGTTTATAGGAGGGTTATATTATAAATTATATTAATAAAATAAATATTTATACGTGTAAAGTGTTCCAGCAAGAGATTGAATCGCCAAGCAACAGAAAGACTTGACTTTAGTACAAATATAAATACAAAATAATGTATTTAAAGCCCCAGATAAAAGCATCAAAAGAATCTTGGAAAGAGATGTTCCACAAAAAGTACCAAAAAAATAATGTTAAGCAGATTATCCACAAGAAAAGAAGGATATATAAAAATAGTGATGGGAAGCATACAATAGGGATGTTACTTAATTAAATACAAACTTGTTTAAAAACAACTACTACGTTGGAAAACGAAAATCATTCATTTTAGGTATTCTAATATTGTCTGAAGTCAAAAATTTTATCTTTTTGTGTGATAAATGCATTACTTTTAATGAAATTAGGCACTTCACCGGTTTTCAAGAGTACCTAAGTATAATCTAATTTTTGCAAATCTTAAAGACTTTAATGTAAACAATGTGGGGTGCTCAGGGAAGTGGCCGTTCGCGGGAAATGGACGTTCAGGACAAATGGACGTTCGGTGCCGGATTGCTATAGGGGTACATAAAATATATTTATGACACATTTGCTCGTAAAAGGTCTCTTATTACACCAATTTCAATATTGTATTGTATCTTATTACGTACTTGTGCGTAATCGTAATGTAAAATGCACGAGTGCTGTAAAACACACGAGTTTTCTTTTTTAATTAGGTAAAACGCACGGTTTATCGAACGGTACTTTTTTAAATCTTAGCAAAGAGTTTTTACGTCAGAAAAGTGGTAAACGTTTTATGAATAAATTTAACTTTGGGAGATAAAATATAATGAATAAACATTTCATTCTTTAATTTAATTAATTTTGACAATAAATTTCAACAATTTATCTGTAACAAAACATAAAAATATTAATTTAGTTTATTAGTAATACTGGCTGTTTTCGTGCCTTTGCCTTAAAAAAAAGCGCTGCGCGATATATACTAGGTAATCTTTGGATGCGCGCGCATCGCTAATTTGTGAACGAGTAAAGATTATTCCGCGCGTTTTTTCTTTTCGCTGTATTGTTTTTTTTTTTTGCTATTTCCTCGCAAATATGTTATAAAACGTCGTACGACATACGTGCGGTTTGATAATTACAGCCTCTGCTTTCTTGTAGCCCTCGCCTACGGCTCGGGCTAGCAATATCGCCTCGGCTGTAATGGTCAACCCACCGCACTTATATCGTAATGTACTATTTGTTACTTACTCACTTGACTGAGAGAATGACTTTGCACTAGATTTATAGAAGGTATAAATTGTTATGTTCATCAACATTTTTCAGTAAGGAAAAATAAAATGTACCCTTAAACCATTTAAGGTACTCGTAAGTTGGTATTTCTATATTTTCGGACCCAGCAGCACTAGGCACATCACTACCAAAAAACAAGATACAAGAAGTGATATTATATTCAAACACTTATCACATTAATGTTGCCAGATGTTACCACTTTTCCCTACATTTGGGGAAGCGAGACCATGAAATGTACATAACGGAGTACGATAAAAAAACCAGTCGTTATTTCGGACCTTAGATACTTACATTAGAGTGAATGTTATTTTTTATGCCGTCTACTTTCGGCTTTTCAGGGTTGCATTTGTTTTTTTTTTCTGAAAGGATTTTGAAGCTAGCAATCAAATTAACACCCTGTATACAAATTGAATCATCCCAAAATTAATGACAAGTTTGGAGCAGAGTTATTACACTTTATATAGGCCTACAATCTGAAAAAAAAAATGCTTTTTTGGGCATGGCTACAGAATGGCTACAGAATTTTATACTTCGAAAAATCTAAGCGATTTTTAACTTACACCCCATTAGTCTTTAACGAACATAAAAAAACCTAATAACAAGCTTAACTGCCTTGTCCATCTCAAAAAGAACATTTTTAAAGCCCCTTACCTTTATGCCAAAATAACCCTTAAGTTAATTACCGTAAAGGCTATTTTCGTCTAAACGCTTCCTCTTTGATTCTGCCGTTATCGTGTCAATTTACATGGAAAATGATTTGCAAACGATTTTAGACTCTACAGCTTTTATAATAGAGGATAAATTTGAAGTATAATTGGTTTTTAATGAGTTTTCAATAGCGGTGCAAACATTCAATTTATGGTAATTTTTGAACAAACTGCTTTTATATTGTAAATTATATGCTAATTATTAATATGATACTTATTTGATTAATTATGAGAGCAAATAGAGCTTAAAGCGTACTTCAAACTGAATTTTTTAACACCTGTGAAATTCGGAAGGTAAAAATCAAAACTACTTAGGCTCGTATTTATAAAGCGGTCTCAAGATTGAGAGCAATATTAAGTATGGATTTGACAGATCATTTTGTACTGTAATGTCATTTGTGTTGTTACGGACTCAAACTCGCTGTCACTCTTGAGAGCTGATTATAAATACGGGCCTTAAAAGTTTTTACAATAAGAGGGTCAAGGGTAAAGGGCCAATTACATCTCAGCTAAGTTCGGCATTGTAAAAGCGTTATCACTGTCTCACTTTGCACGTACCGTATTGCACTTCTTTACTGTAAATATTTTCTAACAAGTTGTCAACTTATTTTCTAACAAGTTGTCAACTTATTTTCTAACAAGTTGTCAACTTATTTTCTAACAAGTTGTCAATTTATTGTCTAACAAGTTGTCAACTTAATGTTATAAGCTTACATACATATTAATCACGCCTTTATCCCTAATGGGGTAGGAAGAGCGTAAACGACCTAAACAAAGGTCGTTCCGCCACGTCTGACAAGTTTTGAGGGTTATTCCAGATAGATCTGTATATTGCTAATAGTGACAGGTTGTCAGCCCATAGTGATAGATAAATAATACTTGTTATAAATATTATAATTATTATAATACATAAAATATACTTGTTATAAACAAAAAAAGAAACTTAATAAAGAAGGAAATAAAACAATTCTGGGCTTCACCGGACTTTCTTACCCCATTATGATAATTTGTAAGTGCTTTTAGTATGTCGCTTATTTTGATCTAGGCACGATGCCAAGATCTATCATGCCGTCACTCCATATGATGAGGGTTTAGGTATAGGCTAATCTTTATATTCTATAAAAAAAAAAAACATAATATTGTTATATTCTTTATTGTGTACAAAAAGTTTACAATAAATAAACAGACTTAAAGTTAGTTCACAAAGGTGAACTTTTCTCTGTAAAGAGATCTCTTCCAGCCGACCTGTAAAACTGAATATGAGATTAAGTATATTATAGCATATAAAAAAAATTGATGACTATATTTTAGGGTCTGAAACTCTGAACCTATGAACCAACCAACCTGAACAACTTTTACAATGGAACGTTGATCGTACTGTAAAAATTTGCCTCCATATCAGTTTTGTTTAGAAAAAATCACGATTTCCTATAAGTAGATCTTGTTTTTTTTTTATGTTATCATGGCTCGTATTTATAAAGCGATCTCAAGATTGAGAGCAATATTAAGTAGGGGTTTGACAGGTCGTTTTGTACTGAAATGACTGTACTGTAATGTCATTTGTGATACGAACTCAAACTCGCTGTCACTCTTGAGAGCTTATTATAAATACGGGCCCATGTTTCATTTCCTGCTAATGAAATATTTCGATAGATTTGGCAATATCTTCCCATTACCTAAATGGATAGACATTTCAGGGTATTGTGTATTCTTGAGAAATGTGAACACTTTGTCCCTTTTTTCACCGATTTACATAGAAATGGTGCTTTTACTAAGGACATTAGGTTCCTAAAGTGCTGCGTTTGTAAAATAGAAGCTTTATTCAAAGTATTTTTGTTCAGATAGGACTTTTTCTGAAAAAGATCTTTCTTTCTTTTGTAATACTGTTGATTTAGGCGTAAAATTTGTTTCTACACTAGTCAAGAGTCAATTCACACCCGGAAGTTTTCGTTACGAAATTAAAAAGAAAACGCTACACAGAAGAAAGAAATACTTAGGTATGAAATCAATTTAAGTACCAATGACATAACGGCTCTCATAGCCATAAAAAAATGCAAATACCTAACTTGTCTTGAGCCTATGAGGAAAACAAGGGTGTTACAGTGACAGAACAGCATTGTAAGAAAGAAATTCAATAACATACCAACAGACAACCAAACTTACCACTTTCGATATTGGCATTGTCAAAATACACGTCAAACTTTGTTCTGTGTATGAAAACATCACTTCCTGCACACATCATGGTCTCTATGTCACAGGAATACGGTTGGAAATTGATTGAGAGAGATGCAGATAAGTTTCAAACAAAGTTTTTGGGGAGGTGTCTATCTTGTGTGTGTCTTTGAACTTATTATTTCACAAACAAGCAATGTTATCGTGTTTTAATAAAACATTACATTAGAAGCAATCGATGTGAGAAATGCGTGCGTGAATAAAACACATTATTATATTTAGATACCTAATTAAATGGAGCAACTGCTTTTCCTTTTAGAACTACCGTAAATACATACCAGTAAAGGGATTCGAGGGCTTCGATGTTTTGCTATTTATTTAGGTATCTGCTGAGTGAGGGTTATTTTCACCGGGAAGCGAAACGCGAAGTGCGTGGTACCTACCTACAATAAAAAGATAGACATTATTCGAAAACATCTCGCGGTGTTGCGTTGCCTGCCAGCCTGTCACTTTGTTTTACTTGTTTGTTTTATTTTGTTTTGTTTGTCATTAGTTTTCTATCCTTAGACCCCAGGTTGCCTGGAAAAAATTGCTACCTAAGCAATAAGGCCGCCTTCTGTACACTTATGTCATGTTATGTATGTTTAATTTGTATTTTCCTGTGTAAAATAAAGTATTATTTGATTTGATTTGATTTGATTTGTGGTACAGTGAACTGACTGACCCTAGATTCTAGTAACTTGAATAAATTAACTTTCAAGTTTTGAAATAATTATAATAATGGGACTAAATTAATAGTACCGAATCGACACTTCTATATATCTACAATTTGTGTAAATCTTATCGCCACATCTAGGGATCAAAGCAACATCCGTAAGATATTTCGACACGAATGTTTATCCGGGGAATTTTGTTATCCGGAGCTGTAAGCAAATGCGTTTTCATGTCTTCGGTAATGTTATTTGGTGCGGATATAAATACGGGGTGTAAGGGACATCGTCCCGCAAACTAATAGGGGTTGCTCAGTCAACAAAACTGAACAAATACCACCAGGAATATTTTTCAGGAAATGAAAAAAAAAAAATGCGTTTTCATACAAAATGACCACCTCGATCAGACAATTTGTATGGAAAAGCAAAATTCCTGGTGATAGTTGTTCAGTTTCGTTGACTGAGCAACCCCTATCAGTTTGCGGGACGCTGTCCCTTACACCCCGCGTATACCTATCATGTCACATTTTATTGCATACTTACATATTGATTGAAAGTCTTCCATGCTGGACTGGGAGCGATAGAAAAACATAGAATGATCCAGCTGCCCTTCCTCCCGGGCATGCTGTGGAAGTCAGCAAAAGGGATTTGAGGGTTACAGTGTATTGTAATTTAGGCGATGGGCTGACAACCTGTCACTACAGCACTGCAATATACAGATCTATTTTAAACAACCCTCAAAACTTGTCAGACGTGGCGGAACGACCTTTGTTTAGGTCGTTGACGCTCTGCCTACCCCATTAGGGATAAAGGCGTGATAGTATGTATGTATGTATGTATTTTAGTTTCTAACACCTTGTATAGGTACCTTAACGTAATGACACCCTGTACAGACAAACACTTCCACAGTAATGTCGACGTTAACCTGATAACGCGTTTACAACCGTTTTACGAGTTTCATACAGTTGTTATAACGGATCGTTAGTTCGAACGTTAGTTTATTATTGCTTCACATAACTATCAGAGAACATCGGCGTCGATTCCGGCTGACACAGCGTGTTTAATTTAATTAGTGACCGAAACTGCGCGGGACTAATTTTAAGTGCCCAAGTTTTTGTTTCTCTTATTTTGATGGGACAGATTGACTGACACGACCGAAATCAGGCGCAGGACCGAATATTTACTTGCCCATCCGACAGCATGCATCATCTCACTTTTCGGTAAATCAGGTAATCAGCCTGCAATGTCTTGACCAAACTAGAAACAACAACACAAAGTCATTGTCCCCCGCTAGGAATCGAACCCTCTGGGTCCTTAGCCCGTGGCTCAGATCACTACTAGATCACGGAGGCAGTTAATTATAATTAATTAGGTACGTTATGCTTGTGTAAGATAGAATTGAGATCACAATCATAGTAAACAAGGAAATGGAGAATTAAACTGGCATGTTTAGTCTGATATGGCTAAATGATAAACACGTTAATTTACAAATCAAAAAGCAGTTGATCTTCAAAAATATTACATCAGCTTTATTAATTATAACGAACTACCAAATTAGCTTCTTGCACCGAAATATCACCCGCGGCTTAAATGAGATTACCCGCGGAAATCAGGTATTTTCCCGCGGTAAAAAGTATTCTATGTTACTAAGGGTGAACGTAGCTTTCTTATGGTGAATGATTTCAGAAATCAGTTTATCGGTTTTTGAGTGTAATTGTAACAAACATTTACATACAAAAATTGCTTATTACTGGTTCCTACATATTATTGGAACAGCACCAAAAATATGATTGTTTGTTTTTCGCAAATCGCAATACATTTTTAAAGGTATTATTTGAATCATGACAGAGGACATGAGATTTAAAAACTCTGACATCTAGACTCACAGGTCTCAACCCATAAGAAAGAAAAATAATTTTTGTTGTTCAGTTTCGTTGATAGAGCAACCTCTACCAGTATGGAAGCGGGTGTAACCGCTACTCTAACGTCTTCTTCGTGACTAGATAGAACTACTAATACGGAAAATATAGCAACTCTAACGTGCGAAAGAACTATTCCTTACATACCCTCTAATGCCCCATAAACTATAACCGACATATTTCGCGCCAAAAGCGGGATATTACGGCGGCGTATATCCAAAACCCAATCTTGTATGGCCGTTATCCACGTACAGAATAAAATACAGTCGGGTTGGGACCGGGAGAGAAATCTTTGTAATTTGTAACAAGAGAAAAAATCTTGGCCTAGAGGCGAAAGGTCGGATGTCGATATTTGCAACTTTTTTGCACACGAAGTTTTCAATAAAAAGAACACGATCAGACTCGTAGCCCCCACTAAAATTCCCTGGTTGGGTCGCCATGGAAATACACAAAAACAACTAACTAGTTACAAAGAACACCCAGACCCAGAATAATACATTTAAATTCATCATTCAAAGTCTGCCCAAGCCGGGAATCGAACCTGGGACCCACTGCGTAGCAGGCAGAGTAAATACAGATTATTTAACTAAAAACTGAATTAAAATTAAGTTTAACAATATTTAAAGCAAAGCAATAATTAGGCTTAAGTTTTTTTTTGTAGATTCGACTTTTTCAACACTGGCTTGTTAGAAAAGTAAAAGATATAGTAATATTTTAAATAGAGTGATCGAAAGAGCAGAAAAACGCCAATCAAAACATCAGAATGATAAAAAATACAGATGTTGACATCCGACCTTTTTTCTCTTGGCTGTAGAAATCTTTGCCCGATTTTTGGCTGGATCCTACCGAGTAATTGCATTATGGTTACAGTGGTTGGGTTGGAGGTAGGGTTGCATGTCCAGAGACGTATTTAGGCAAACTATTTTAATATAAGATGCCAATTTATAGTGACCGAAATGCCCTATGATGGATATCGTTTGTCACAAAATTAGTATACCCTATTTTATGGATGATCACAATAAAGTTGGGTTTGCTTGTGATTGACGCAAGAGCACTGGGAAAGTATAATTAAGGTCGGTAACATTACAGTACCTTTGGAACCTACCGATAAAGGTCTTTGAAAGAGTCTTTGTCACATTATTACGAGTATGAAAACTTTATAATAATACCTCGATACGTCCCTGTAAATTTGTATTGAATTTAGGCCTTTAGCAAGCTCTCTTACCTCAATATTAGATTTTAGTTGTTCGCTACAAAATATTTTCCTTGGAGGGCGACACAATACTGTATATCTTTTTACGATGTATAGATAATAATGCGCACGATCTCTTGAATTTATTTTTTGTTTCTTAGATTTAATTCAGGAAATAATTCTAAATAAGAATTTTTATTAATATCTCTAGAAAGTTATTTAGTATTTTTTGTTTGTTCTGCCACCTATTTTTTTTACTGATAGTTTGGGCCTGACCTAAACTAGAGTCAAGACTTCTTGACCATAAACAAAATACAAACCGTGACAGTGGCTCCGTTATTTTGTATGAGAGGGCAATTTCTTTTTCATATACTTGGACCTAATGTTCCATGATCAGTTTTACGGGTAGTATCAAACCCTCAAAGTTTGCAAGTTATTTCTTTACACCCAGTATATACCTTTTTCTGTTCTATTATGTGCAGCATTCTCTTGCTACGATTACACAATAGGTACTCTCTGTTGTAAAGATTTGTTTTCCTCCCGTCTCGGTACATTTATTTTGGAATTTTATGAGTGCATCCAAAATTATAGTCTACCATTTCAGTTGCGCACAATAAATATTTTCGCAGTAGTAAACTCGAAAATTTAAAAGGATGTATTTTTCGTTTGTTTTTGTGGTTCGAACAAGATAGCTTGTACTAATATGGCATGTATGTACATTGCATAAAATAATTTACTTAGGGTAGGTAGGCA
>JARACY010006580.1:0-16245 GCA_029255725.1 Scrobipalpa atriplicella
TAAACGGCCAGAGAGGTGGTTGTTAGGAGACGTGGCGAGAAGGGCTGAGTGAGCACGATCGAGATATAGCCCAAGATGGGATTAGTAGTGAGACGTGGTAAGGCTAACCATGGAAATTCAATGTGTAGAGTCTGATGCTAAATAATCTCGGAATAAATCAAAGTATCATTGCTTCAAAAGGTGACTAAAATAGGAAAAGTTATAACTGGAGCAACAAATATCAGTAAAAGTCATTGATCGAGTACCCCAAGGAAAAAGCAGCCGCACCTCCGGTAAATGGTACATCCCTCGCGATCGCGAAACTTAATGCCAAGCGTGGTGAGTGTGGCAAACAAAACCCCCATTTGTATCGGTACACTTTTAATGACTGAATCGATCTGCCAAGGAATCCTTGTGTCAAAATTTTAAAGGCGTCCCGTTGCCGGCATTGTAATGCCGTCTAACTTGACTCTCGGACCCTAACTTTTCCTAAAGTCTTCTCTAATCTGATGCAAAGAATCTATTTGTTTTAGAGAGTTGTTTACAAATGTCACTCTCGAGCGTGCCGAACAGCTATCGACGCTAGTTAGTATACCCCCATTCGCGCGGTAATGCGAGAATGATGGTCGCTCTAATGTCAAATAACGAGACGTAAACTGCGTCTGCGCAGCACGCGATCCAAGTTAGACTCCTTTCTTATTTATTTATTTTATGTAGCAGAGCAAAATGATGAGTAAGTTTAGCTTAGTGTTTTGCAACTATTTGGCATTGTTACGATGGTGTATGTAAAGTTTATAGTACTTAAAGTATTTATTATATTTATTATTAAAGTTTTTGAGCATAGCAGTCTGCACCAACTTTTGTATAAGATTATCAAATTCCTGTTCATTAAATTGGATACCTACATATCTTATTTTAGCACGTGTAACTGTGACTCTTAGCAGAAGAAGAAATTTGCATTTGGATTTGTTAAAAAAATCCTTTTGTTACGTCTCAAAATGGTTTATTAGTTACTCGGAGTAAAAGACATCAACGGGGTTCTATGAAAAATAAAAACAATATTTTTATAATAACTAATATTTTCATCGGGAAATTCTAACATTGTCGTTCGCATCTTTAATATCTAACATTCCCACAGGATCCCATCCACCATCCGCGGTGAAACCTCCCAGCGGGTGGTCATAAACGTTGAAGATTAAATAAGCACCGACCCCTGCACATTTCAATGCAACGCCTGATGCATTAAACATGGCAATATGCAGTTACACTCGCGCATCAATACCGAGATGTTGATTTATCACGGCCCGATGTGGCGCGCGATGTTGCGCTTGCGCATGACACATGGAAGGATTATACCGCGATGTCTGCAAGAGGAATCTCAACCTTATTAAAGAGTTTTTTAAAGTGTAATTTATTGTAAAGTCCTGGGCGTGAAGCACTTAGGCTCAGGCTGGCTAAGAAGGCTATCAATGCAAGTAATTTGATCTTTATCACAAGGCGTCAAAGCATAATCTTGAATAGGAATAGGCGTTATGGGATAGCCCGGGAGCTATGAAATTCTAGACTCGTGGGAATATACGGTTATTGTTTTCTATAAATTGTTGTTTGAAATGTTATCAAATGTTGCCGCTGTGTTCAATCTCCTGTCATGGAGACCCTTCTATGGCATCATAGCGTCATAAATCCTGGATATTATACGGGTTTGAAAGAATGGATGTAGCTGGATGTTCGTCATGTCCGCTACATATTTATACTCTAGGGGGCTAAAGATGGAAGAGCTATTAACTTTCCGTCTACTTGTGCTTTGTTTATTATGTTTCCTCGATCCTATAATAGAGCAATAACTCTCAAGTCTTACTTAACTGTGATTTTGCTGATTGACTTGTAAATGTCGGAGATTGTTCCCGATTGTGACATGATTTGACCATTTCGAGATACTCTAGCTCTTTCGAAAGGCTTAAGAGGCATTTGAATTATTAAAATGGCCACACACATTATTCCATCTAGGATTATCTTATCTGCCACCCAGGACTTTAATAACGGTATGTCTGCAAATCGAATCTATTAAATCTATTGATGGAATCGATTGGATCATTTGCGCAGAAGATACGGGACGCATAAGCAACAAAAAACACTACCTAAAATCTTCAATACAAAAGTCCTATTTTTAACTGACTTCTATAAGCAAAAGAAAACACATCACATCAGTAATGTCGTGACCTGGTCAACCCCATCTGCCATAATGGTCCACAACGACCACAACACTTTCACCCACTTTTACTTCACCACAACACGACTTATCCAAAACAGCACCACCTTACCATAACATTCTTTACTTTAACATCATCAGCAGGGAAGGGAGTTCTCACGCGTTTCATCAAAACTTTGTCTATTGTGTTACAAATTGTTACAATTGGTTGCGATGCTTTCCCTAAATTTTAATTACTTTTGCAATGTTTTCTGGCTAATAAACTTTATTGCTGTACATTGCATTGACGAATGTGCATTTATTTTTATGGCGCCGTACCTACAATAAAGTAGCTTCACGCGTGATTTCAATTAGTCGTGAGACTTATATTATATAAAAGTATTATGCCTTGGGTTATATGTTTAATTAAAAGTTTATTGCTTTACGCTTTTCGTGTAAAAGTAACGTAATATCACGCTGTAATGACACAACGACGTGAGAATTTGACGCCTCTACAATCGACAGGCGGGGCACCCCAATTTTTTCTGTTCCACTTGAGAATCATTTTTAGACGAAACATAGGTGTAGGTAGATTTCTGATGATGTTGACAAACAAACAACTATGTCGCTAGGAGAAACACAATTTAAATCTAGGTATAAAAAAACTATTATCTTTCAAGTCACTTGTAAATTAACTAAAATTGCTGAAAGCTAGATAAGACTGTCTACAGTACATCTAGTTAAGCAATATAGGCAACCAGAGACATACGAATCGGGACGAAGATAAATTCTACGGCCTCTACGCATAAGGCTGCTGAATGAACGTTTACTACATTGAAACGGTAAGTAATGAATCAATCAACAATTACTTCATCAATCAATCTCGACAAAAAGCCACCGTTCCTTAAGAAGCTGCGTGTTCTAACCATTAAGTTCTATAACCCTTGCACTGAACGGGACTTAACACCACTACACAGCTACACACCGCTGCACTTTGCTTAATAACGATAATAGTGATAAAAAAGCGTTCATTAAGCTGCGCTACAGTCGCAAATAGGTATTTATTGTAACTGTAGTGCAGACACGCTGTTTTCAAGGAAACAGCTAAAATGGCGCTTAGAGATTCTCAATTCTTTATTTTGCTTTTCATGTTGTACAAATACTTCAAAATATGTGTGACTAATCAAGTGACACTGTTGTTAATGTGTTATCATACTTTACAAAAAAATGTAATAATATTTCTTAACAACTTTTTCTCAAATTTAGTAGCAAGATTAAGATCCTCTATCAAGATTTCAAAAGAATTCTGAGCGTAAGTAAAATATGACGACAGTATCCCAGTAACAACCTGTTTAAGAATAATATCTTTTTAAAATATGACTTACGGGTTCAAAAGCACTAGCCCCGTCCATAACGCAGCCTAACGAACACTTTAACAACCTACCAGGATATAAAATTAACTTTATAGCACAGGAAAGAGCTACAGGCATTACTTTATACACATAAACACTGGATTTTATAGTTGGGACTACACTACTGGTTGCTTTGTATGAGACAAATTCAAAATGAAGTACGCAAGTATTCGTTTTTTATCTTTTATCATGAACACTTTTATCATGAGTACTCGCTGATGTTACTGTATCTTTTCAGTTGTCTTCTGTACATACATACATATATACTATCACGCCTTTATCCCTAATGGGGTAGACAAGGCGAAAACGACCTAAACAAAGGTCGTTCCGCCACGTTTGACAAGTTTTGAGGGTTGTTTGAGATAGAAGTGTATATTGCTGTAGTGACTGGTTGTCAGCCCATC
This sequence comes from Scrobipalpa atriplicella, assembly GCA_029255725.1. Classification (NCBI taxonomy): domain Eukaryota; kingdom Metazoa; phylum Arthropoda; class Insecta; order Lepidoptera; family Gelechiidae; genus Scrobipalpa; species Scrobipalpa atriplicella. The sequence continues at coordinate 3,984 of JARACY010006580.1, forward strand.
GCCAAATTACAATAAACTGGAACCCTCGATCCCTTAGCTGGTTTTTACAGCATGCCCGGGAGGAAATGCAGCTGGCACATTCTACGTTTTTCTATCGCACCCAGTCTAGCATGGAAGTAATGTGTCTTCTGTATCTAGCGGCATTTTAGCTGCCTTCCAGTGATTAAGCAATTAAACTTATTGGGGACATATTTCACCAGTCTAGTACACAGTACAGTGGGTGGTATCAACTAGCAGGTCGTGGGAGTAGGAGGCACGTTTCCACCCGATGGGAAAACTTCACGGTTTGTGGTGCATAAGTAATCGGGCAATTTGAATGTCTAGCCTCGTCTTGTCTTGAACCCACGCAAGAAACAGCAATCTCGTCTAATGTGCAGGTTTACTTTGTAATTTTATTGCGAAGATCACAGCGCTTTAGAATAATGATAATATGTGTATGTGATTGGTTGAAGTACTGATTAAGACATCGGATTTAAATATCTATATGCAAAGAGTTGTGTAGAGCAAACTTTCTCCCACAAGTTATAAAATGTAAGCAAGTAGGTATTGTGCGTGCAGTAGACTTTATAATGTTATAGTTATTCATTCGAATGTGCATAATACAAAAGAAACAACAAAACAACCGCGCGTAACACGAACTAATAGAAACCAACAGCGTATGAATACAAATAGGCAAAAACACAAGTTGATTCACGATATAGAATAACAAACAACATTACAAAACCTTTGCTTCACCGACGACGCATTTCGGTCACTGTCTCAGGAGTACCAGTACCACGCGCAACTGCCTCCGTGGGTTTGTGGTCTGAGTAGTCGGCTTCCAAACTGGAGGTCGCAGGTTGGATTCCCACAGGGAAACACCAAGCTATTATTTACGTTCGCTGTATTTGATAATGATTGTCTTTCAGAAACATTAGCAGTAGCTGTGTGTATCAGCCTGTTTAAAAACGTTGACACCAGGGTTTATTGAGACAATTGCTAGCTCGAAAAACCTAATCGATAGTAGAAGAAGACCAACTTTTACGATTTAGGTCACTATCTCAGGGGTACATTGGTACAGGGTACCACGCGCTGCGCGTACGCACCGCAAACCCGCAAACCACAGCCGTGAGAATCCAATACCAATACGCGATTATTAGTCTGCGGTTAGTACTGATAGAGCAATGATCCTATTGTTCGGAGTACGTTCCCGAGCGGTCGTGAGACCGGCGGAACACTAGAGTTTGCGTTATGCCCGCCTGCTGATGGGAAAGTGCATTTTATGTTACAATACTATTACTCCTTTTCAATGAATAATCTTCGTTTTCATTGTGAATCATAGCCAGGCTTTGTTTTTGGTTAGCTCTCGACCACCGCACCGATGATCAAGGTAGAGTCCACCAGTAAGTTTATTGATGCCAGACTCCTTCGGTGGGAAAGACGCAAGTAAGTCAGGCCCTCGCGGAGTATACCACTGTGTGGGATCATCAGTCGGATGGTCAATTTACACTGTAGATTCTACAGTCTACAGCCAAATCCATAGGCAGCAATTCGTAGTTGCAAAAATCACGACTTAACTAATATAAGTCTATACCTGTAATTTTCTGTTATGAGAGAACAGAAAGGGACGGCAATAATTTTAGTCAAGATTTAGTTAAGTTGTGCCCTCCACGAATCGATAGCAATGCCGTTGAAATGAAATTTTGAGTACCTAGTTTTGTTGCTCTACATTGCATCCATCAGTTTATTTACATTTGCCAAAAAAGAAAATTATAGTTAGGGTGGTTAGGGCTACGAAATCACTGATGGACACAGAAGTGTGACTCTATCACCAATTTTAGAATACAAATAGCAAAATTACACGGGGGTGTTCAGTTCACTCTCTCCCGTCACCAAATTGCTGGGTTTGGTGAGATTCTCCCACCGCCGGCCCACCAGCACCATCTACCAATGGCGGAAAGAAAGCGCGGGAACAAAGCCTCGGGTAATCTGCGTAACAATTACCAGGTGTTTGTAGTTCGGCGCCACTATCGCAGATCTTCACGCCTCTCCCAAACACTACATTAACCTCTCGACACCATTATTTTACACATGTTGTGTAGGAGGCGGAAGATGCGTCTTTGATTGTAAATAAAGATTGGTAAGAGCCATTTTGTTACGCTGCTTTATGTCCTGACAATAACTTTGGCAAACAAATATTCTTTACAACCAACTTGTTCGTAAACTAAAGAGACAAACACGCTAAAGCTTTATTTGTGGTTCAAATTGAGCGTGGGAAGTCCACCTTCCCATCATAATGTGTTTAAACACTCTAAGTTTATGTAGCCGTAAAGTCTTCAAACCCATTCAACTTGTTAGACTCATCGTTCAGTGTTCATGCATGCTCATGTTTAAACTACACCGCTTAAATTCACATTGGCGTTTGTCAGACAACTTGCTAATTCATTTTGCTAGCTTGCTAATTCATTTGTTCATTTTCAATGTATTGTCTTGACGATAGCACAACATGTATGTTACACAAAATTAGAATTTTACAAGAATGATTATGATGTTATCGCTTTTACAATTTCGGAGCTTTTCGCTGAAGTTTTGCAGCTTTAGTGCATAAATAAATATATAGACAGATTTCACACTTCAAATCTTGCTTTAAAATGCAGGTCCACAGTAGCAGGTATATGCGTCTATAAACCTAAGTTAGAAGTCCAGACAGAGCCACTGGATTTCAAGAAATGAGCATTGGATTGCAGAGGCGAGGATGCTGTTAAGGTTTAGTACCTTCCAATAGCGTCGTAAAGTGCACAGTAATTCTAATTATAGCCTCAAAGGCGTTGGAGTCAGCCGACCTATGTACAGGGTGGTTCTAATTTTAAAATTATACTAGAATATTAGTTAGACATGCTATCTGTTCGGCGAGACCATGAATTAATTAAACCTTAACTAAAATTATTGCCGTCTATTTCCGTTTTCTTATGATAGAAAATGACAGGTGACAATTTCAGTCAAGATTAATTCGGTGATTTTGTGCGCATCCTAATTGGCCCCAATTTGATAACTTAATTAAAACCGTTACCAAAAACCTAGAAATCTAACTTTCGCATTAAATTTGTCTCACTTATATAATTTTCTATTTTTTTCTTCATCTGTATTCTGTTTTAAGTGTTACTAGTTTCTATTTCTAAATCTAAGCTGCATATTTACCCTATGTACGTACTCTAACACTAAAACCACCTGTATATTGGTATGATTGCAATTTACTGGTCACTCCGGCCAGTGCATGTACTGCGGAAACGGCGGCGCCCGCGCAACCGGTACGCACAATAGATCATTCCGCGTCCATTAGATAGTGAATTTGATTGCGTTTGATTGAAAAGAGCTTTTAGATTGCATCACACTGAGCTTTCCTACTCTGATAATTGTCAGATAAAACGTCTTTGTTTAATTGTATTTAAACCGCTTTCAAGTCGATTATAGTCGAATTATTTGCTTAAAACTTCTCATGGATATCTGCGATGTGATGCTTATCATTTATTAAGGCAAGAAATTTAGAGGCAAAGAGTTAAGGCCTACTCTGTACTTTACTAGAGCTTTACCTTCTGGATGCTATTTTCACTAAATTATAGGTCGACAGTATGAGTTTATCACCCACCAATGATTTGAAATGAAGACGTAATTTACCTGTATAGCGTGGGTGTATCAGCCTTCTTAGCTGCAGCGTCGGCTTGCTCAATGAGCTGAGCAAGTGCCCGCGCCTGCTCGCCCAGTGACAGGAGTTCCAGCTCCTCCCTTCCCAGTTTGTACTGGAGCTCGGCCTGCTGGATGCGCGTGTCGATGTTGCTGGCGAGGAGAAGGAGCATTCGTTAGGTCGAATGGCATACGTCGGTAAATCAATATTTACAAAAGGCGTTATTTAGTAATAGACACATTATTCTTTCATCGTACCTATTGTTACTTTTCAATATAATTGATTCCGATAAGTTGACGCTATCATCATCAGGAGGCATGGAAGTGAAGTGCTTATTTACTTACTCTGTGACATGCGTCTTCTCCAGCCTTCTCCTGAGCTCCTGTATGTTGTTCCTCCTGGCCTCCAGGTCGGCTCTGACCGCCGCCGCCCTGTCTTCCAGCGCCCTCCTCTCATCAGCTGACAGCATCATGCCCACATCCTCCCGCGACCCCCGCTGCCCCCCCGGCGAGGTTGCTTGAGCCGCTAGACGCGCCGCGCTTAGGGAAGCGCTGAGTTGCTTCTTGAGGCTGAAAATAATATATTTTTTGAAGTCTTAAGTTGCACAATACGCAATAGATTATGGTGCTCTCTCCTAGGGAATAGATAAGATAGAGAAAGGTTTGGGTACCGTTCAAAGCTTAATTAAATAGACACTTTAATTCCTTGGGATTGATCCTAAGGATTTTATGTGAGGAACTTACCTTTGTATAAGTGTGTCCTTGTCAGTGAGAGCGTTGCGCAGCGCGTCAAACTCGCGTGAGATGTCCCGTGCGCCCGCACTGCGCCGCCGCGATCCAGCCAAGGATACTTCGATGCTGGCCATCTACAAAAAAATATGTACATTACATAAAATAATACATTATAGAAAATAATACTGATAATAAAAATTATTTCTTCCATGCACATGTTAAACTTTCAGTAAAGATACAGTCCGGTGAGATTCACGCTTTTGACTCATTTAGATCAATAGCATATTATAGATGCTCTAGCTCTCGAGCGAGAGTTTTGAATCAATAACTGAAAAACATCTGAGATATTTGTAGTACCATGCGATTAGAAGAAAACAGTATCTGCACGAAAAACGAATAACCAAGGAAAGAGATAGTCAAAATGTTCCGTGTTATCTCCACAAGGGCGGCATTGCCGCTAAGTTTATTATTATTGGCATTCGCAACGGCATATGAACGGCACTTTGCCACCAGTACATACTCCGCCTCTACGCCTGTGACTGGGCAGCGGCAAGGGACGGTGCCGCGCCTAATGACCAGGGCTCGTTACTTGCAACTACAAATTACAAGTCCCTTTTCATTCGATATACATTGCATAGCCGGTATAGGTCTTTGAGATACTAGAGAGATTAACCTACCAAGCAATGTAAATTAAATTGTACTTAAAAGTTGTAGAGGCCCGGTAATGAGGGAATTTGCTGAGACGTGAAATATGCGCATGTCTCGAGGTTTAGTGGCTATACCAGGCTGAACAAGTGGCCCAGTAGTGTGACTGGTGAAAGGTGAAGTGGCAGTCAACAATAAATTAAAATTAGCGTCTATTAGCGTGTGTCTGGAATTCGTTTTGGAATGGCTTAATATATTTCGTATGCAACAGAAATTGACACCTGGAATATTTCAGGTATACTTATCTCCACTCGTATTTCCGGGCTGCTTACCCTATATCGTAAAACGCCATAATTCTGAGTAAATATATGAAATTTCCTCTGCCATGTCGTCCAGTCCCTAATTACGTGAATCATCTTGTAATAGCAGGTCTCGGAAGTTAAAGCTCGTTAGTCGCGGTGGATGCGCGTGCGCAAGCGACGACGTCGCCCGTTCCGCACTCTGCGCATCGGCCAGGAAGGAAGGAGACTCACTTTAACAGGCATGATTAAAGTCCTTCTAACCGATTTTCGGCGACTGTGGTTCATCTCTTTGAAATCAACTAACTGTGTGGGTTTTAGTTTTTAGTGCCCGAGTGTTTGCGAAAGACTCTCTGTTCCTTCAATCCTTGATTTCGATGAGACAGACTGACACGACCAGAGAGAAATCAGGCGCAGGACCGATCGCATGGATTACCTAACTTTTCGAACAAGTGGTGATTAGCCTGCAATTCCTACGCAAATTAGAAATAACTACTCAAAGCTATTATCCCCTATCGTGAATCAAACCCGGGACCTCTGGATCGAGAGTCCAAGGGTCAGACCATAAGACCACCGAGGCAGTTAGTCGTGGTGGATGCGCATGTGACGTTCGTTCCGCACTTTGCGCATCGGCCAGGAAGGAAGCGGAGACTCACTTTACCAGACATGTATTCTACTAAACATGCATTTAAACATTTATTAATGTTTTTTGCCTCCGAATTGCGGTTGTGAAACTTTATAGTCACAGTTTATAGTTAATTCGAGGTATGCGGAAGTTCTAGGCGAGTTTCGAATTGAACATTACATAGTATTATATAGGTATTAATTCAGTGCTGTTTCGTTAATCATAGAACATTGCAACGTTTCAGAATAGTGTCCAGAGAATTTTTGGACAATATTCTTCCCTTTTACTAATAGGTAGTTCCTGTCAACTTACAGAAATAGAATCACAACGGAGAAAGGGGTATGAGTACCACAGGAGGTGATTTATATTACCTAACAAGATATAATTTTGTGGAAATTAGTTCCAGAATGTATAGGTAGGTAAGTGGCAACTCTTTCATAGCCGTATTTTACATTATCACGTCCCCAGTGTCCCACCCACGTCGTATTACAGGCAGGACCCCAACCTGCGCCTGCGCCTGGTTGCGTGAAGATGGAGATGGTATCGCTGCGTTGCATAATGCAGGTGTAAGCCAGGGATGCACAGGATCAGTCTAAGCTGATTGGCTGATGGGCTTGGCTAATACTGACATGAAACATGAAATGCATTTTCACACAATCGTTTGTAATATGTTACAATTACAACTAAAAAATTAACAGATTTGAATCAAATCATTTTTAATCTTTTTTTAATCTTCCATGCTGGACTGGGAGTGATAGAATCTTCCATGCTGGACTGGGAGTGATAGAAAAACATAGAATGTGCCAGCTGCATCTCCTCCCGGGCATGCTGTAAAAACCAGCTAAGGGATTCGAGGGTTTTAATGTATTGCAATTTAGGCGATGGGCTGACAACCTGTCACTAATAGCAATACACATGACCATATGAAATAACCCTCAAAACTTGTCAGACGTGGCGGAACGACCTTTCGGTCGTTTTCGCTCTGCCTACCCCATTAGGGATAAAGGCGTGATTTATGTATGTATGTATGCATTTTTATTATTTACGAAGGTCTTTCAATATTTGAGGGTCTGATTTCCGATATATTGCTTGATCCTTAAAATATGATTCGGCTATAATTTCTGACGGTGAGCTATAAATTTCCTGTGCTGATTAATACGACTCATCGGCCCTCATCGGCCTCTCGTTATGATATGCATAATATGCATATGCAATTACAGCTGATTTATGTACCCGATAAGTTCACTTTGTGCTTCGACCGTCGTCGAGCTAACCTAAGCTGAAAGTTTGTTTTGTGGACCAAATGTTATCTTATCGGTCACTAGTCAAAACCAACCATAGTTTGTTTTCTATAATCCCGACACGAGCCTTACAATCTCGAAACCATTAAATTGATATTTAAATGTTAAACCTATACACGTAGAATAACAGTCAAGGGTTTAAGAGGAAGTGACTTTTACCATATCTTATGCAAGTCAGTTATGTAATAATGAATAATGTAAATGTAAAAGGGTGTGCATGTAAGGTTTGCGTCTGCGCGTCTTCGGTATCTGGACAGACGATCGCGGCGGGGAAGGTTTAGACGCGGGAATGTGAGTGCAGGGTGTAAAGATTTCCTTGTTTATAATAAAGGATGTTATGTAATAATGTAAATTTAAAAGGTTGTGCAGTGCTTGTAAGGTCCGCGCGACTTCTGTATCTGGACAGACGATGGCGGCGGGAAAGGTTTAGACGCGGGAATGTGAGCGTGCAGGGTGTAAAAATTTCCTGATTTGTTCATAATCTAATAAAGTATGTTTAATTTCCCAGAATAATATATTTAGTAACGAAGTAAAATCTTCGACACGCTCGATAGCCTAGTAGTAAATTAATAAGCCTGCCTGCGGAGCTTCCATCAATGAAACAATTAACTGCTAGTAAATTCTAGCCAACCTCGTAAAATACCGCTGCAAATGATGTACTCGTACATACCTATTGGAAAAACTGCAGTATGCCTCAGTATGCCTCAATACGCGGATTTAACGACGCGAACACATGCAAAGTTCAGCTTATTCTACGAAAGCTCTTGTCTTCAGTAACGGTAATCTAGTTTACCGTCATTATAACCGATTATACGGATTAATTAATTAATTATTATAGTTTCTACGAAGAAGAACGAACTAGGAAAATTAAATATTGGACTAGAACGGGGTAACAAGAAATTTTTAATATGTGTTACTCGTACTCTACCTTACCTACTAGGTACTTTTCTTTACCACACAATTTGTATGGGTATTTTAGATAATAGGTAACAGTTTAGCCTAAAATCGTGTCACATCACTAGTAGATAATATAAAAATAAACGAAAATAAGCCAATACTTACATTAAAATAGCAATTTCGGAAATAATCGAGCAATAAAGACATTATGGGCCGCGCGTTGATGTGTTTTCTACGGAGAGACGCACGCGCAGCTGATACGTGACGAATTTGTGATATACCTATTAACACAAACTATCCATGTATAAGTATTCATAAGCTAAAAATATAGATAAACAAAAACGGAACTAAAGCATAACCTACATGAAGATCACAATTTCGGAAATATTCGAGCAATAAACACATTATTGGCGCGCGTTGATGTCTTTTGTACGGAGCGACGCGCGCGCAGTTGATATGTGACAAATTTTTGATATATTAAAATTATATTCACATAAACTACCCATGTATAAGTGTTCGTAAGCTAAAAATATAATTAGGTACCTAGATAAACAAAAACAGAACTTAAGCTTTACATAAAAAAAAAACAGTAAAGCAATAAAGACATTACAAGCGCACGTTGATGTCTTTTGTACTACGGAACGACGCACGCGCAGCTGATATGTGACGAATTTGTGATAGTTTTCACGCAAATTCAAGTTTACAGTGTATCGACGCTTCTTCATAACTTAAACTCAGACTTGTTTTATAAAAATCATCAGTGTACGTTGTCTTGATGTTTGGCTGGCAGGTCTACTTGCTAAGCCGGCATAAAATCACGGTGGATAATCTTGTAACTCTATGATTTACGATTACGATCGAGAGTGTAAAGTGCAGCGCAAAAACTATATTATGGCTGTAATCGGTAAAGCCAATCGTCTAGTTTTTGCGCATAATACGTACGTTTCTAAAATGTAATCATCGTGCTTACAGGATCGAACATCGAAGAACATATCAATCTTATTTAAATCAAAGATCGTAAGTTATAGGTACAATTATTTTAGTTCCTGACTTTTCTTAACAAATATTTTTATGTTGAAATATGGAAAAGATTAATAACATCCCCTACAAAATTATAGATCACTGACGCGGTAATTTTCAATTTTGTTTCGGAAATATTTTATTAAAAATATTATGAATAAAATTACCAGTAGACACCATGACAATATTTTCACTTTAAATGAAATATTATAGAGAATGAATTTATTTATGAATGACCGTATAGATAGCGAATTAATTGTTTATGAATGATCTTATGTAAATTGAGATGAAGGGTCACTGACCTTGGCCTCCAGACTCTCGAGGTTGGTGACCCCGGCACCTGCGTTCCCCGTTTCCAGGGTTTGCTGAAACAAACAAACATTAGTTAGTTATTGTTTATACTATATCTTACCTTACTATCACATCGTATCATCTTATGTTTACTACTAACTAAATATACTGTCGCTTTTCTGGTCTCAATTTCTATAGAAACAGTTACCTGTTTTCGAAAGAGTTTCCGAATAGTTAATTCTCAACGCTTAATTACTTATTTTGCTTCTTTAGTCCATTGCTCTTTTTCAGTGCGTGTAAATTAATACAATTTATAATTTTGTTCGTAGTATATTATATTCCTCTATGATTGATTATACTATTTTATTAGCAATCCTATAAAGAATACCTACATGATTTTGCAATAAAATGTTACAACTTGTACGTGCAATAACATCTTGCGGGTTAATTTCAATCCTATAAACAGCTTCCCATGTTATTGGAAAACATGTTGCTCTTGCAATTTACATTCCATTCCATCGTATTCATTTTGTCTTCGTATTTTTCTAATACGTGTAGGTATTATACATACATCGTAAAACTATGGAGACTGACTTTTAAACTAACTATTATATGTGTCTTTTAGTCACCTCTATATATCAATCAATTTCTGAACCGCTCTTAATGACATGTTCAGAATTAGTTTAATTTTGTGATAATAAAATTTAATAACATGTCAATTATGTGATTGAATCATGATAGCACAGATTCCTATACGACGGCGCGTCTAACATTCTGTGATGATAAGTATAGAGTAGCAAATTACCTATAGGTACAATACAAATTCATTATTAGTGATGATAAATATAGAGGTGCAAATTACAATACAAATGCATATTAGTACACAGGTAATCGAGAAATCGTCTGAAAATCCGTTGCGTTTACAAAACTGCCGCAAGCTATAGGGCGGGGAGCATTACGCGTGACGAGTTACCATATACCACTTACTTACTAGTGCAATAATCATAATTACAATCCATCCCGTCAATTACAGGTAATGTGTTCATTATTGTGTCCGCCAAGAGGCCGCCTGTCGGCGCACGCGCAATGCACCAGAACAATCGTAACGTGAAATTGACAGAACCGCAGTGATAACTAGACAACTAGAGGCCCTGACGTATGAATATTGCAGTTTATTAAAAATGATTGTCAGTGCCACGCTACGAACCTGATGGTAAACGGCATCAGTAAAAACCAAACCTACTTTACATCTACTTTCCGTCTGTTCTGAGCAAATAATTATTAACTATTTTACTGATAATTCCAGCATCATACGGGCAGGATTTTCCGGGAAATTGACTACCGTATCGGAAGCTCAATTTATGCCTATTTCTATTTCATGACTCTACGAGTATAATTTACAATAATAAAGAAAGCGAAACCCTATAATTCCATGTACCCTTCGCATGCTCCACATCTCCGCTTCTTGGCCAAGTGTGCTATCCACCACGGGCTGATAAGCTGAATAATGAGTGCGCTAATCAGTGCAGCGTGAGTCAAGCTAGGGCAGTGGTTTTAAAACGTCGATGCTCCTGGATCCTACTGTTATTAGGTACCCAATTAAATTTTTACCCTGTTTACTAGTACTTATTTGTTTGCAAAACTTTAGGGTAAATGCTAAATCATCAACCAACAAAATTTAAACAATATTATTTTAGAATTTGACTGGTGTAAAATGTTAATTATGCTTTTTATATTGCCTTTATATATTAAACTATGTAGTGTAGAGACCATTGCGTAGCCAGGGTTTAGGTTCGAGGGGGGTTTAACCTCTTTGGTAATATCCAAGTTAATATACTAGCGAGTAAAATAATTTAATTATGTAGCTAAGAATTAGTAAATGTTTAGCCCATTGTCTAATGTCCATACAGTGTTGAGCATAAACTATGGACAAACGGCAAACGAGACGCAATCAGCCATTGAAGCGCGGAGAAACTTAAATGAGACATTTATAGATAATTTTATTGCAGATTCCTAATGTTTTTTTTTTTTTCAATGTAAAGTTTGGCAACCACTGCATTGTACAATAAAGGCTTGAATCTTAACCATTGTGCCGTTTACAAATGTGGTAATGTTCTCTAATTGCAGTTTCGTTTTAATGTTGCCAGCTCCTAATTAGCGATAAGTAATGCTCTTACGGGGAAAGCCTAGCATCAGATTTAGATTAGCACTATTAATTACTCTTACTTTTGCAGCGTAATGAATGAGATAAGCACTAGTAAGTCACGAGTAGTACTGTAAATATACGAGGTAGACAGACCTATGTTTTTTGAGTTGGTGTAGTGGTCAGTGGTCAAAGTAGAGCGGCCTGGAGAAGTGTGGTGGTTCGAGTGGCGTTGGCGTCCCACAAATTGTCCCGTAGCTATGAAATAGTGGTCATCAGCCCAAAGGCAAGCCATGAATAAGAAATTATTATTTCTTCATTTCTGAGTGGTGAAAAGTTCAGCAAAATACTGCGAATTCGTAGCAATTCCGATACGATTGATAGAAATTGTTAGCAATGATTTCTATTCCGCGTTTACGCGTACCAGTAAATTGGATAACATAACCATTTCAGCGGGTTTATTCATAGAACTAGTTCTGCCGGGTATCAATTTCAACCCGACTTGATTCCGAGAACTCGTCCGGTGATGGTCTGATGGTCCAATTACTGAGGAAGCGAGGAAACTGCCTCCGTGGTCTAGTGATCTGAGCCTTAGACTCGCGATCCTGCGGTCGTATGTTTGATTTCCACGGGGGGAGCACAAAGTTGA
>JARACY010006581.1:0-16237 GCA_029255725.1 Scrobipalpa atriplicella
AAAATAAAATGTTACTGACTGCATACACTGCTCGTATAATTTTATAATTTTTCATTAGATCGAAAACAGGATTTCTTCCATGCTGGACTGGGAGCGATAGAAAAACATAGAATGTGGCCAGCTGCATCTCCTCCCGGGCATGCTGTAAAACCAGGCAAAGGGATTCGGGGTTTAGTGTATTGCAATTTATAGGCGATGGGCTGACAACCTGTCACTACAGCAATAAATATACATTATCATCTGTAATAACCCTCAAACTTGTCAGACGTGGCGGAATGACCTTTATTTAGGTCGTTTTTGCTCTGCCTACCCCAATGGGGAGGAAGGCGTGATTTTATGTATGTATGTATGTATGAAAACAGGAAAATGGGCCGCATAGGGGTGGAGACTTGGGGGGGAAGGTAGGAGGGGTGGAATTTGCAATTTCACGGTCAGACCCATAACTTAGTTACTTTACAAGAAAAGGGAAGATGCGGGTCGGTCAAGGGCACATTTTGAACCTATTCTATATTTATACAAGTATTATTCGTATAACAAGAAAAGATCTTTACTGTAAAGTTGGTATCTTGATGTACCTACATATCGTACATATACAATATACAACGTGTACATAAAGGGTATATGCATCGTGAAATGTGTGAATCTACCCATGATACTGAACAACTTTTCCTAAGGATTTATAGGTCGAACACGAAAAAAAAATTTTGACCTTCCATACGAAATGCATCAGCTGATAGCGCATTTAGTTTAGGAAGTCAATTTTTTTTTTTCGTATTTCGACCTATGTTTCTTAGGGAAAGTTGTTCAGTTTCATGTGTAGATACACACATTTCTCGATGCATATACCCTTTCTGTTACACGTTGTATACAATACATACATAACGTAATCTACAGCTATTTACACAGCTGTAAGTTAATCGTATTTGCACCACAATCGGTTTGATACTACGGAAAATTAAACTTAATCCTATTTCAAGTAGGTTTGTATTTGTAAGCCTCGTTTACTAACTATTTATTGTTATATAAACTTAATTGTTGTTATTTTTTTGTATGACGCAGAAAACTATATACTTCAAAATCTATTAGAAAGTCATATTATCCAAAAATAACATTATGAAACATTTTTCTGAGGGAAAAATATCTAAGGCCCGTATTTATAATCAGCTCTCAAAAGTGACAGCGAGTTTGAGTTCGTATCAGAAATGTCATTTCAGTACAAAACGATCTGTCAAATACATACTTAATATTGCTTTCAATCTTGAGAGCGCTTTATAAATACGAGCCTAACTCTCATGGGAAAACTGATGTGGCCACCGTAGGCCACGGAAAAAAACCATCCATGGTACAAAATGCTTTTGTTGGTATTGGGTTAAATTTTGGATGCTGCTTTCTAGTTTTTTTTTTAAGTAGCGGGATTAGCTTTCATTTTCATAAAATTGTAAATGGGCTGTAAAATATTAAGGAACTTTGATTATTCATGTTTTTTTATGTGCAAAGCATATTTTGTTTGCTATCGTAGCACTATGTCTACGAGCTCTACGCCGTAGCAAGGAGCTACAACTTGCCTCGCGATATTAGGTTTCTAGTGGTTTGTCTAAACGAGGCTCTAAAGATTTTCATTAAATTCCGTAGCTCAAATTAAGCCGAGCCCACAGAGCGTTGGTGGTGTAATGGTCAGCATAGTTGCCTTCCAAGCAGTTGATCCGAGTTCGATTCTCGGCCAACGCATAACTTTTTATAATTGTTTTCTTAATTTATAAGCTTACCGCTAAAAATAAATTACATATTTAAAAAATAATTCATAGTAAGTAGTTTATTGCAACTAGTATTAAAATTATAAATCCGTTCAGGTTTTTTTTAAGATTTAAGATGAGGTTTAGATCCGTTTAAAGATCGGCCAAATTAGGATAACACTTTTCAATTTATCAATGAGGATAAACTAATGAAGTAGAAAATTTGTTATTATTTCTTATTATTAATAATTTTTAAAAGAAAAATAAATAAAAATGACAACATTTTTTGTAAAAACAACAGGCAATAAAGCTAAAATCTCTTTGAATAATAATCAAAATACACCCACATCAAACAATATCGTCCCTCTTTTTGTCCCCGCCGCAGTCGGGTAAAAACTACATTGTAACACCACAAAGATATTACCCAACCAAGTAACTACATAATCAATAAGACCAACTTACTTGTACTAACTTAGACATATTCTCAAGGCATCCCAAATTGACAATATTTTACTCCATCATCTGCAAACACATTTGTAATTTTCACACTCACAATGATAATGGCCGCAAAAAAATATAAACGAGGGAAAATTCAAAAAACGAACGAAAAAAAAGGAAGGAAGCATTTACGCAAAGGAATTTCGCTGGATGCCAAAAGAAAACAATTGACGCTCCAAATTCGACCGCATTGCGTTCGAATTTTGAATCGTCAACTTTTTTCTTTCCCTGCCGGTGACAGCGCGAAATCTTTTTTTGTAAATGGCCAGGTGTGAAAAAAGAAAATATTGCCTGTGATTGGTGGTTGAAAAAAGTGGAAAATGGCGGCTGGGGCGCCTTTTCGCGACCGTTGCGCGGCGGGGCGCCGCGTCGACTGGCTACCCTGTGGCGCAGGGGTGCCTCCTATACTTATGTGTTTACATCTTAAATGGGGTATGCGTAGAGTAGCTCATGAAACAGAGAGTGGTAGACAAGTCTGGTGTTAGTATTGAATGCTCTATAGAAAAAATGTAGAGACTATTTTAAGGTTAAATAATTAAATACTTTTTTTTTTACTTGGAATGGGTAAGCTCTTGACTCTAGACACAAATATCAGCGATGATCGTGACAGAGTAACCCAGAAGACGCCTGTTAAGGCACTGGTAGTCTCACGCACCGACGGAACACAGCAAGCTGTTTGGCGCCGGTCTCCGGTGAGAGGGTGGTCGCTAGCCAGGCGGCACTACACTACTATTATTTTTACACAGATGATTCGTTCATTTTAAGTAGAAGTTTAAACAAATTTTCACAATTTCAGACAGATGCGTTGGTGGTGTAATGGTCAGCATAGTTGCCTTCCAAGCAGTTGATCCGAGTTCGATTCTCGGCCAACGCACACTTTTACATAAAACCATATTATAATTAGTCTTATTTGGGTAATTTTCTACGAAAATAAATATATAAAGATAATTGAAAATTAAAGTAGGTAGTTTAACTTTTAATAATGTTTAAAAATGTGATTTAACTTTGAATAAGTTAGTTGCAAAAAAGTTAACAAAAAGTATTAAGTATGCGTTGGCCGAGAATCGAACTCGGATCAACTGCTTGGAAGGCAACTATGCTGACCATTACACCACCAACGCATCTGCTAAATTATTTAAAACTGTTCAAATTATGTCTTCAGATTGTTTTCATTTCCTTACACAAGTGTTTGTTCGTAGTTTTCTGCCAGAATAAAGTGACTACACAGAACGCACCTACTGCTCAGGCCGTTTGTCACATTAACGCCATGATTGCTCAGCTACCACAAGTAAATATTTTTAATGACAGTCTATCTAAATTTATCCAATCTTGTGTTAGTTATTTAAGTTAGTTTTAGTTAGATTGTAAAATTGTAATATTTAGCTAAGTGCACGCATTGGATGTATTTCTGTTAGTGTATTTAAGCAATTTAAATAAATAAATCTAAATCTAAAACTACTTCTTTCGGGAAAACTCATGGAATACAACGTTTTAAGAGCTAAGATATGTTATAAAAAAAAAACACTTTTATCTACACTTACCGTGTTTTTTTTTATTGTGGAATTCTCTGTCTCGTACACTATACTCAGCTGGTCTAACCTCAGATCTACACTCGTACACAAAGTAGCGCTACGCTTCTTCTTCTGTCGTGTGGGTTTCGAGTCTTTCGACCCGATGAACCCTGGTGTTAGAGTTTTTAAACCGCCTAATATCACAGCTTATAGGCCTCTGACATGGTTTCTGTAACGACCACTATCAAAGACAGCGACCGGGACCGACGGCTTAACGTGCCCTCCGAAGCACGGAAGCCTTTTTCTTTTCGGACAATTAGGTGATTCAGCCTGCAATGTCCTAACCAATCTGGGGAAAATCTCACAAAGTGATAAATTAACAAATATCATCTTTGTGTTTCCCCCCTGGGAATCGAATCCAGGACCTCCGGATCGAGAGTCCATGGCTCAGACCACTAAATCACGGAGGTAGTTAGCAGCGCCAGCTACGACGGATATTATTATTATTATTCTATTTATACTTCGTATTAAAAATAATCCTTCACTCTCCACGAACATTTCTTTATAAAAGCCTTGCATTTTAACATGATAAAAAAAATATGCGTTGGCCGAGAATCGAACTCGGATCAACTGCTTGGAAGGCAACTATGCTGACCATTACACCACCAACGCATCTGACAGATTTCCCAAACTTTACTTAATTGTTTTACTTGATTATCTTTCTTTGATTACTCAAGTGTTTTGATGAATTCATTATTGAGAAGTTTTTGGGGACACTGAGATTTAATTAATTCCCTATTCATTCATCTTTCCAAGTTACTCAAAGATATTTGACTGATCCTATAATTAGCCGTTTTCGTTAAGTGAATGAAATGTTTGACATATTTATTTTATCATTTAGACCTATCAAAATTACTGGCTCAAAGACATTAGGTCTCACGGTGTGCAACGCACTTTGCTATTTCACTAGGATCTAGTGAGCTAATGTATGGAGCAGACATTATCCAATTTAATATGTGTGCATGCACTCATATTCATACTAGTGGTAAGACTCGATTTTTTAATAAAAAAGAGTTAAAAAGTTAGAGACATGTCGCACTGAGTATTAATATAAAAAGAATAAGTTTTCATAAGTAATTACATCAATATAAACGCTTTAAAATTAAATACGAACGAAATTCGTGCGGACGCCTTATTGAATTTAACAGGTGGGCTGTTAGTTGTCACTGATATTAAAAAAATACTAACATTAAAAAAATCATCTTACTTAACCTCTCAAGAGTAACCATCAAACTCCGAATTTATTTATTTATATTTATTTATTAGTACAATGTACAGTAATTGAGATCCCATGGCTCAGACGACAAGATTACAGAGACACTTTGCTAATCATATCAGAATTAGGATTGTGCATTCAACCAAAAACACAGGTCATCAACGAATCTTGTTTTTACAGTGTACTACTACAACTACGGATGTTACATTATTATAGCCATCTCTTTTACACACAAGCATATTGCGTATAGCCTTCTCACTTTACCGGTACAGCTGTAGCTTCAGGCTATGACCAATCGATTGACTGTAAGCTGCAAATTAGGGGAT
The DNA here is from genome assembly GCA_029255725.1 of Scrobipalpa atriplicella. Classification (NCBI taxonomy): domain Eukaryota; kingdom Metazoa; phylum Arthropoda; class Insecta; order Lepidoptera; family Gelechiidae; genus Scrobipalpa; species Scrobipalpa atriplicella. The sequence continues at coordinate 5,345 of JARACY010006581.1, forward strand.
GTAATGAGAGATGTATCTTAAGATTTGTCTTGAGATATCAGATCAACATTATAAAAATGAAATATTACAGTTGTCCAACACGTAACATAAGAGTAACACGTAACGTAAGAGTTCCGATTCTCTAGGTGTGATCTATCCTATAATACCGGAAGTAAAAATTAACTTTTCTGAAAGAACATTGATCGAATTAAGAAAAAAATAACCCCAGTTTTTTTGTATGGGAGGGTCAATTTTTTTTTCGTTTTCGACCTATGTTCTTTGAGAAAAGTTGTTCAGTTTCATGGATATGACACAACCTAAAGTTGATCAGCTATTTTGTTTACTCCTTGTTTACCGCACTGTCACTTCTGCACAACGTCAATGTATAATGACAGTGAAAGAGAAGCTCTACAAGAACACTTAGGCTCGTATTTATAAAGCGATCTCAAGATTGAGAGCAATATTGAGTGCGGATTTGACAGGTAATTTTGTACTGGAATGACATTTCTGATACGAACTCAAACTCGCTGTCACTCTTGAGAGCTGATTATAAATATGGGCCTTAGGCTCGTATTTATAAAGCGATCTCAAGATTGAGAGTAATATTGAGTGCGGATTTGACAGGTAATTTTGTACGGGAATGACATTTCTGATACGAACTCAAACTCGCTGTCACTCTTGAGAGCTGATTATAAATACGGGCCTTAAAACATCTAGATTTATTTTCTGCCCTTCCCATCTTGGGACACGTCGTAGCAGATCGTATCATGTGTGGATAATGGACAACTATTTATATGATTAGTGTTGCAATATCTTTGGACCTATCGTAGACTGATCGTCTCATGTGTAGCTGCGTGGGTAATAGCGTGCATCACAGAGGGCATTGGACGTTTTCCACTCGTTAGCGCAACGCGTTGCAACGTGCCGGCTTTTCAGGGTTCCGTAGTTCCAGAGCAGATTTACATAGAGCAATTTTTTCCAGACTTTTAAAAAACTTTGTAAAGGGGCAGAACCTAGGTGCCTTGTATTATAAATGGTTACATGTAAAATATACCTACACAGCTATTTATTTAGGGCTGCCATCCGAAGCACGGAATCCTTTTTCTCCTCGGACAATCAGGTGATTCAGCCTGCACTGTCCTAACCAAACTGGGGAAAATCTCACAGAGTGATAAATTAACAAATATCATCTTTGTGTTCCCTTGGGAATCGAACCCAGGGCGTCCGGATCGAGAGTCCATGGCTCAGACCACTAGACCACGGAGGCAGTTTCAATACCTTGGTATAGAAAACCCCAAATCTATCTAATAGAGATCACACTTTTCCTAAATAAGTTTTTACGAGAGGTAAACACAGTTCTTTTCAAATTAAACTTCAGTCAGCTTTCAGACTTAATTTTCCGGTTTATTTTCAACTGCTGTACTGGGAGCGATAAAAAAAACATAGAATGTCCCAGCTGCATCTCCTCCCGGGCATGCTGTAAAAACCAGCTAAGGGATTCGAGGGTTTCAGTATATTGTAATTTAGGCGATGGGCTGACAACCTGTCACTACAGCAATATACAGATCTATCTTAAACAACTCTCAAAACTTGTCAGACGTGGCGGAACGATCTTTGTTTGGGTCGTTGACGCTCTGCCTACCCCATTAAGGATACAGGCGTGATAATATGTATGTATGTATGTTATTTTCAACTAGCTGTGCCCGCGACTTCGTACGCCCGGTTTGTATGGGAAACACGCAGTGTCGAACATACTGAAAACGCTTTTCCGCGCGTAGGAGCGGGATCAGCCCCCGTAGCATGATAGCCGTTTTATCACACATTTTATCACATCTATCTGTCAAATTGTATGGGAGTTTGACAGATAGATGCGATATATTCGTTATCGCGCGGCGGCATGCTACAGGGGCTGCTTGTTTCTGCAGTTAGCTGAAAGTGAAACCCCGTGTGGGATGAGTCCCAAATAAAATAGTGAAAATCCGGGTCGAAACACATACCTACTCTACTCTGCAATCAAATCCAATACAAAATTAGATCTGTATTTATTATATTACTTAGTATTTAAAATGGATCATAACTTCAAGATGCACTTGAATCAATCATAATATTATATCTTTCAAGTGGGTTTCTTGTGTTTTGTTGTTGCATTTCAAGTGATGCATTTAGATGCAAGTAGTCAAATGCAGTTTTGATTTATTGCTTTACTTTGATGTATTTTGAGTCCTATGACTGTTGCATGGTTAATTTTATTGCGTTTGGACAATTCAAATCTATTTTGTGGGATTGAGAAAATAGAGTAGTCTAAGAAATACGTAGTTTTATTATAATTACTGCTTGATTTACTTAGGGAGTTCCAATATTTTATTAAGGGATTCAAAAAAAAAACGCGCCTATGGTTAATCAGTTGGCTCAAACTTGGCTCAATCACAACTTATCGCTATTTAAAATTATCAGGCGTTTCCAAATACATACATAAAATCACGCCTGTATCCCTATGGGGTAGGCAGAGCAAAAACCACCTAAACATAGGTTGTTCCGCCACGTCTGACAAGTTTCGAGGGCTAATACAGATGATGATTATGTATATTACTAAGACGGGTTGTCTTTATTTCGGGTGACAGCTGTCAAAATTAAAATGGCAAAATCTCGAAAACAATATTTTCTCGAATTCCGTAAATTCATTTCCAATGCGTTTGATACTCGTGTGAAGAACGAAATCTGTATTTTTTTTTTTACATTCTGCATTTATCTAAGTAGGTTTTGAACTTGGGTAGATACAGAGAGAAAATCATTTTAGGTAGGTTTTTTTAAACATATCTCAGTCCAGTCCAGAATGGAGTATACTTTTAGTAATAGCTTTAGTTAAGTCATTTAAATTCGACCAGGCCACGCGTCCATAACCATGATTTTGGCCTACTTAACATTTGTAATCGATTAGACTACACAATCGCCTAGCCATTAAGGCTCGTATTTATAAAGCGATCTCAAGATTGAGAGCAATATTAAGTATTGATTTGACAGGTCGTTTTGTACTGGAATGACATTTCTGATACGAACTCAAATTCGCTGTCACTCTTGAGAGCTGATTATAAATACGGCCCTAAGAGACATTCAAGACCACCAGACCGTTACAAATGATTAAGCCATGAATAAAAAAAAAAGAATACAATGAGTTTCATAGTATTGTGCATTTCCTGCCTTACCTAATATGTGGTAACGTTGGTAATGAGATGTTATGGTTATGATAGTGTGGTGTTACGTCATTATCATTACCAGACATTGTACTGTTTTTTCCTGCTAACATAGAATGTATCTGCTGCTTCTCTTCCCGAGCATACTGTAAAATCCACTATAGTTGATTTATCTCTCGACTGCTGCTTTGCCATACTTGTGTGTGTAAGGCCCGTATTTATAATCAGCTCTCAAGAGTGACAGCGAGTTTGAGTTCGTATCAGAAATGTCATTTCAGTACAAAACGACCTGTGAAATCCATACTTAATATTGCTCTCAATCTTGAGATCGCTTTATAAATACGAGCCTAAATGTGCCTAAGTTTGCGTGAGTTCGCCAGAGTAAACCTACACACAAGGGTGTGTATTCACAACTATAAGTTAAAGAAAAATAAACACGATCACATTACCTACACAGAAATATCTAGGTACAAAGTACATCCAGACCCAGAAACAGACATTTAAATTCATCATTAAAATGTCTGCCCGGCCAGGAATCGAACCCGGGACCCTCTACATACTGAACAAACCAAACATTGTCAGACATCATTTCTCGAGCTAAAGTCGCTCTACCTAACCCGTAAGGGCGTAGTATTAATTTATGTAATGTATAATTTGTGTGTACCTTATGATTTTTTTTTTCTTAAGGTTTTAGAGGACAAAAAAGGTCTAGTCTAGATTTTGGTGGAATATGTACTTATTATTTAAGAAAAGGAAACACAAGAATCAATTTCAAAATTTTATGTAGAACACCTTAAATTCGAACTGTTTTAAGTACATAAAAAATACAGTACCTAACAATACTTAAAATATATTCTAATTCATATGGCAACATTTGTAACATTACGTTTTTTGTAATTTTTGTACAGGGTCACACCGTAGCCCGTACATTGCCACTTTTTACAATACAGGGTTTTTAGAAAGGAGATATAATTTTTTATACAAAGCACCATGCAACTGAACAACTTTAATACAATCTTAGTATTCTTACAAAAGTTGCTCAGCTACCTAAAAGTTACAGTGAATATGTTACCGTAAAAGCCCAATTACTGTAAAACCTAGGATTTACCGGTAAAACTTAAGATTTACCAACCATTATTGGTAAACCTCCGAAAAATATTGTGATCAATGTTCATTTCGGACTTTTACTACCATTCACTTGGAAAATCCTAAGATTTACCTCAGGAGACGGTAAAACTTGAAATAAATATGTCACAACATGTTTGGCAAGCCATCTCGTAGTCGTAAGTAGTCGTAGATGGTCTGTAGTCGCCTGCTACATTCTATTATCCATCAGTCGACCGTGGTGACTTGTTTAAGTAGTCATGGCAGATGAGTTTTATCATCTAAAAATTCTACAAAAATCTAAATTCACGTTTTTTGCAGCTTTTTAACATCTTTTTTAACGATAAAACGTATAGCGGGGGGCTACAAGCTGTCTGCGACCACGAAACGGCTTGCCAAACACGTTGTGAAATGTTTATTTCAACATTAACCTGCGTTCGGGGTTTTACCAGCAAAGTTTGGTAAATCTTAGATTTTACCTGTAAATCCTAGGTTTTACCGCACTTCGGGCTTTTACAGTAACAAATACATTAAATATTTTTATCACCCTAGATAACATACTGCAGTTGTGATTTGTCTTTTATTCATCAAAAATATATTTTTGGAGAATAAACAACAATTCACATATTTGTAAACTTTTAAAAACTGACTATAAAATTGTAAATAGGTATATTTATTTACAAAATACTATATAAAACTTAATACTGTATATACAACGTTTACTAGTAACAATGTTTATATTATGTATTTGAGTCAAAATGCAAGGCACCACGTTTTTAGCACCAAAAAGTTTTTGAAAACTTTTAATTATCGTGTATATAAAATTTTGATTCAAATATATATTTTACTAGAATATATTTCGCACCTTGATTTATACAATTGTAATTTATAAATAATCTTTTATATGGGATGACTTTTTACTAGCGACTGTTCTTCATCTTGCCGTGTGGGTTTTGAGTCGATCGACCCTATGAACCCTAGCGACAGAAAATTGAAACTTGATATGTTCCTAATGGTAACGAACAATTTTTCCAAATGAACTAAGCCGGTGTATGAAAAAATGTGGCTCTACGTAACTTAAAATATACAACGTGTAACAGAAAGGGTATATATATACATGCATCGAGAAATGTGTGTATCTATCCATGAAACTGAACAACTTTTCCTAAGGAACATAGGTCGAAATACGAAAATAAAATTGTAACCTCTCATAGAAAATGCATTAGCTGATAGCGTATTGCGTATGTAAAGTCGTTGTTCAGTTTCATGGGTAGATTAACAAATTTCTCGATGCATATACCCTTTCTGTTACACGTTGTATAAAAAAAATCAAAAATCAAATCATTTATTTCCAAATAGATTCTTACGAACACTTTTAGAAAGTCATCTACATGATTGTCAATTTTCGTAGGAAATAAAAGCCTATTTTGTTCCACGAAGAAAATTGTTTATTTTAGGTAGCGGTCACTAGCAAAAACTCACCCTATGTATAAAATTTTCTAGGTACATTTTTTTTCACTGGCACCTTAAAATTTTAATGAGCACGCTCATTTTAAAATCAATTTGAATCATACAACAATTAATACATAATTATACCCGTACATGAAAATTGTTTAAGCTCGTCCCAGGCAAAATATTTTAATACTACTTTGACCATACGTTAAGTCTTAAAACTCTACCTAAACTATTTACAAAATTCTACAGGAAATTACTAAAATATGCGTCTGTCTCTTTTAAGACTTTGTTTTACAGAGTAGCATGTCGTTCAAATATTATTCATAAGATTTTAAAATTTGTGTATCCTATTCTATTATAAATTTAAAATAAACTCACACAAATTTTGGTAATTTAAATCTATTGCAGAACAAATTTAAGGAACTTATGAACGAAATCTCTGGGAAAATATTGACAATTACAACAATAATACTGAAGGAAGACATTCGTGACACTAAACACCATCTTTGAAAGTAATTAACGGCAGACCATCAATAGGATAATAAAATCCAAAAGACTCTGAAAAAAAAAGCTCAATCTTGTCATGATATAACACTTGAAGCCTTAAGATATGGCCTGGATTCTGATAATGATGATGTGATTGATAAATGCAAACACCGTCAATAATTAGGTAAAAGAAATATCATCAACGCATTGAAGCGTTGAACAGCGATGATGTATCACAGGAGCACGTTACTACGTCACACAAAGACACCAAGTCTATTTGAGTTATATCCAAAGATACGACTAATACTATCGATTAATACACAATGATTCCACATATCTTGGATCCATCTCGTCAATTTCTCTGCCCTTTGTTTCAGGGACGAAAAGGACGACAAATAGTAACCCAAATACGGATATTCCAGCATATAACCAGAATAAACCGTAAAGGCCTATTAGACCCTGAAAATCAGCTTTAGTCTTGACATTCAAGAAACCGCAAAGATGGCTGAACGACGTCGCTAAAGCGCTACCTGTACTTCTGTATTCTAAGGGAAACAACTCTCCGATTAACAGAGAAGCAATAGGACTGATCCCCAAAGAAAATGCAATAGTGAAAGTCAGAACACAAATCAATGGGATCCAATCATAAGCTCCAACCTCAGAATTGGCAATTTCAGAAGCGTTTCTGAAGACATCATCGTAGTAGAGATAGGAACCAAAACCTGCTAAAGCTATGGACATCATGACTCCACTAACAAGAAGTAACGGTAGACGACCAACGTGGTCTATTAGCATTCCTGATAAGCAAGATGCTAGGAGCTGAACCACACTGACAGCTATGGCCCCTCCATGAGGATTCATCATTTTAAAAGTCTTCTTAAACAATGGCACAGCATAAAAGTTGAACACATGAGCACCAGTAAATTTCTGGAAGAACATCAGACCGCAAGTAATCAAAACTGGTCTCGTCAGTCTTTTAGAGAACAATACCTTGAATTTACTAGTTTTACTATCATGGTACTGCTTACTAGCTAAAATGTTCGTTCTGATAGTGCATAATTCCTGTCTGATATCAGCTTCGGGTCCTCGCAGCCATTGCAAGGCCTCTGCAGCTTTCTCTTCCTTTCCTCTTAGGAGTAAAGAGGATGGAGTTTCAGGAATGAACAGTAGAGCAACGAAGAGTAGGATTGGTGCTGTGGCGACCACCAACGCGAGGTGGTACCAGTTCAAATAGGCTCCGACGGAGAAGGATATGAGGATACCGATCTGGTTGAGGATCTTGAGCACTGAACTGAGGCAACCCCGGATTTCTGGTAACGCGATTTCTGTGACGTATACCTGTGAACAAAAGAAAACAATGTAATGACATTTCTGATACGTACTCAAACTCACTGTCAATCTTGAGAACTGATTATAAATACGGGACATAGTTTCTGGAAACTCAACAGAAACCTCAGTTATGTTCATTCTAAGTAGAACAGTTAAGGTAATTGCTATTCCAGTCTCACCGATCAATCATAACAGAAAAAGTAACGATTTCGCACATAGATCACCATACAAAAGATAGTTATTAGAAAATGGTGGTTTTGCACAAAACGGTTTAGGTGACCCACGGGCAGGTAGAATGACAAATATTTATAGTAGGTTAGATAATAAAAGCTATAGTAGGTATTTTGCATAACCCTACGCACGAGAGATAATTATATCGTTAAAAAAAATATGTGTTCAAATTTATTTCACTTGGACATAGAAATTGATCATGAAATTACTAACTATTCACTTGGAAATTTAATGTATTTTTTTTTCTGGCACACGCAAAATATGGAACAAAAAATAAACCCTACAAAAAAGTAAATTCACTCCTAAATCCAGAAGACTCAGTCTAACTACTATATTGATTACCAGAAACTTGTTTTTTTTTCATCCTTCTGCCAAATTAACAATAACAATACCTACTATGTTCTACATCTACATGCTTCCAAATAGAATGCTGGTATAAGTACAAATAGTTTTAAAACCTTAGAGTACAAATCTTATGCCTTCTTTAACATCAGTTCACCATCCTTCCTACCTGTGTATCCCAGCTTACTCAGCCTAGCGGTTTGACAATAAAACATATTGAGCGTCTCACATACATTTACGGTTGGATCACAAAAACAACTCCATACTAGTAAAGCCATGGATTTTGTTAAGGCAAGCGACGTAACATTTCTTCATTGTGAATCCACAAGACTTCATTTTTCATTAGGTACTGAAATAAATATACAGTTTCGAAGATTTTTGATGCGTAACATGGTATATATTTTTTTGGATTTTTTTATACAATATTTTTTGAGTTATTTAAATTTTTTTTTTTTTTTTTTTTGGATAGAGTTCGGTTTTCTGTCACAATATCCTTTGCCTATTTATTACCTATGGATACGAAAACTGACAATCAATCAAGTTGTACCTTTTTTTTTGTTCTTGGCAAAGGGAAAAGTTACACACGGACGAACTTTGTGACTTACGACCTTTTAGAATAAATCATATTTCAAAAAGTTATTTCTCTGGAAAGAAAAGGATAATTCGATAAAGTTACAATGAAAAGTCTCTAAAATAGTGATAATCCATCCATAAATCAATTAAAAGTTTCAGTTTTGAAGTAAAAGTTTTTTTTTTCGTATTTCGACTTATGTTTCTTAGGGAAAGTTGTTCAGTTTCATGGGTAGATTCACACATTTCACGATGCATATAACCTTTATGTTACACGTTGTATAGTAGTATTAATCGAATTTATTAATCTTTTTTACCTTCGAGTGCCTTTGATTTATAAGGAGATAACTATTACATTCTAACAGCAAAGTTAACAGCTTCATCTCCCAGTACAAGGCAATATTTAACTGTCTCAGTAAAAAAAAGTTGTCTTTACTTAAAGAGGCATGACTTTAACCTACATCTTCCAAGGCTAGGTCTATGAAATACTAGTACCATATCCGGTAAGTTCTAGTGACCATCATCTATAAGGGGAAAAAGACTGCCTCTGTGGTCTAGTGGTCTAAGCCATGGGCTCTCGATCCGGAGGTCCTGGGTTCGACTCCCAGGGGGGGAACACAAAGTTGATATTTGTTAATTTATCACAATTATCACTTTTTGAGATTCCGAAAAGAAAAAGGGTTGTCCGAAATGAAAAAAGATTCTGTGCTTCGGAAGGCACGTCGGTCCCGGTCGCTGTCTTTGATAGTGGTCGTTACTGAAAACCATGTCAGAGGCCTATTAGATGTGGCTATTAGGCGGTTTAAAAACTCTGACACCAGGGTTCACCCACAAGACAGAAGAATTTTGTGTAATTGTCAATATTTTCCCAGAGATTTCGTTCATAAGTTCCTTAAATTTGTTCTGCAATAGATTTAAATTACCAAAATTTGTGTGAGTTTATTTTAAATTTATAATAGAATAGGATACACAAATTTTAAAATCTTATGAATAATATTTGAACGACATGCTACTCTGTAAAACAAAGTCTTAAAAGAGACAGACGCATATTTTAGTAATATTTCCTGTAGAATTTTGTAAATAGTTTAGGTAGAGTTTTAAGACTTAACGTATGGTCAAAGTAGTATTAAAATATTTTGCCTGGACGAGCTTAAACAATTTTCATGTACGGGTATAATTATGTATTAATTGTTGTATGATTCAAATTGATTTTAAAATGAGCGTGCTCATTAAAATTTTAAGGTGCCAGTGAAAAAAAATGTACCTAGAAAATTTTATACATAGGGTGAGTTTTTGCTAGTGACCGCTACCTAAAATAAACAATTTTCTTCGTGGAACAAAATAGGCTTTTATTTCCTACGAAAATTGACAATCATGTAGATGACTTTCTAAAAGTGTTCGTAAGAATCTATTTGGAAATAAATGATTTGATTTTTGATTTTTTTTTATACAACGTGTAACAGAAAGGGTATATGCATCGAGAAATTTGTTAATCTACCCATGAAACTGAACAACGACTTTACATACGCAATACGCTATCAGCTAATGCATTTTCTATGAGAGGTTACAATTTTATTTTCGTATTTCGACCTATGTTCCTTAGGAAAAGTTGTTCAGTTTCATGGATAGATACACACATTTCTCGATGCATGTATATATATACCCTTTCTGTTACACGTTGTATATTTTAAGTTACGTAGAGCCACATTTTTTCATACACCGGCTTAGTTCATTTGGAAAAATTGTTCGTTACCATTAGGAACATATCAAGTTTCAATTTTCTGTCGCTAGGGTTCATAGGGTCGATCGACTCAAAACCCACACGGCAAGATGAAGAACAGTCGCTAGTAAAAAGTCATCCCATATAAAAGATTATTTATAAATTACAATTGTATAAATCAAGGTGCGAAATATATTCTAGTAAAATATATATTTGAATCAAAATTTTATATACACGATAATTAAAAGTTTTCAAAAACTTTTTGGTGCTAAAAACGTGGTGCCTTGCATTTTGACTCAAATACATAATATAAACATTGTTACTAGTAAACGTTGTATATACAGTATTAAGTTTTATATAGTATTTTGTAAATAAATATACCTATTTACAATTTTATAGTCAGTTTTTAAAAGTTTACAAATATGTGAATTGTTGTTTATTCTCCAAAAATATATTTTTGATGAATAAAAGACAAATCACAACTGC